>JAJHZJ010000759.1:5450000-5452500 GCA_023548195.1 Bettongia penicillata ogilbyi
CCTGTGCCTTAGGAAAATGATTTGGGTAGCTGTGTGATGGACTAGAAAGTGGTGAAGTGATTACAAAAGGTGGTAAAGGATCACCCTAGGACTGTGGCCAAGTGAATGTGCACAAGGGGACAGATAGATGCTTGTGATAATGTGAAGGTAGAAAAGATATGGCAACTGACTGTATATGTGAGTCAAGGAAAGGGAAAAGTCAAGGGTAACTTTGAGATTTTGAACTGTGTTACTGGTATGATTTTGTAATTCACAGCTCCACCAATAGGTTTTCTATTGTGTCTAACTTTCCGCAGTTTTGCTAACATGAGCAATTTCTTTCTTCTTACTATCTTTGTCAATTTGATCAGTGTGAAACAAAATCTCAGTTGTTTTAATTTGCATTTTATTCCTTTACTTTTCTGAGGCTTCTATATCTAGTTCATCATTTTATTAATATTTTGGGATCTAAGAGTTTTCTGAGATTTACTAAGTTTTCAAATATATTTAGTGTAAAACAGGTAGCAAACTTTTGTAGCATTTTTTGAGGATTTATTATGAACCTTATTAATTAGTTTTTAAAAGCTTGTAAATGTTCCCCTCATTCCAGTAAAAAATAAAATAAAGCAGTTCAAAGACAACTTTTTTCAAATACATTTTATTTAGCTGGAAATTTTAAGACAGCATATAAATAGGAAGTACTCAAAGAAGATTTTGTAAATAGCTAAATCAATAAAATATACTGCACACAGGAGAAATGCTCAAGCTCATACTTTGAGATTATTTTCTACAATTTTACTGTATTTTTCACCATCTTGACTAGTTTTCAGACTATAGTAGATTAAAAAAGACAAGTTAGAAAGAAGGTAGAGGGCCACACTGACAGAAACAGGTTCTCTAAGAAGTAGAGAAAAATATAAATGCAGATAGTCTGACAGAGGAGACAGAAAACTATGAGATGCAGGAATAAGGCTCTCCTTCTTTCTCTCTTACTCCTTTCTTTTCCTCTTACACAAACACACACACACACACACACACACACACAAACACAAGCAATCTGGGGAAGATATTAGTATAAACAATCTTAGACACACTTCAACAGCCCTTGAGGACATTAATGTACTTTGTAACAGGAAATAGCAATTGATGTTTATAATGGTAAAAATATATATAGAAATATATTTATGTATGCATATATGTGAATAAATATGTTAAATATTCTGTAAGAAGGCAGACAGCAAAAATACATTTTAGAAAGACGTTAAATATTTAAAAATTTAAAAGAGGAACATTAAGAAATATAAAAAAGGGAGAAGCTTTACTCATCTGGAAAATGATTTATGTAGAACATATCATTCCTAGCAGGGCTAACTATATAGGACATCATTTCAATTCATCCACTAAGACTTATCTGCATATTAATTGCATTTCCTGACATTATTTGAAAATACTCTTAGGTATTCTGTCCATGTGATCATCATATAGAAACTAGATTTAGGACTTTAGCTTATGAGCTGATACTATTCCTATCCTACTAAAATATTGATTTTTCTTTTTCTTTAAAAGAGAAAAAGGCCATGGAAATCAAAATCTTTGTCCTTAGAGCATAGCAACCACTGAGATAAGTTCTACTTAGCAGAATGCATGGTAGCTGCCAGTCACCCAAGAAAACAGAATTATGGAATGGAAGTGAGAACAATAGAAAAGGGGCTAAGAAAAGATATGACAGAATGAAACAGAGAATAAAAGCAGACCTTGGGGGGAAAATGAAGAAATTAGTTAATGCATCATTATCTTTGTTATATTTTAATAGCTCATACAACTTCTAAGCAGCAAAGATTTAAACACAGGATCAGCGAATACTGCATAATTAATTTTCAAATAACAGTTGCTTGAAAAGATAATGGGCCAAACTATGTAATGGAAATATTTTCAGTTGAGCATGAAGAACTATAAGCAAACAGACAAATTGTTAAATTTGATTTCAATTACTTAAATATTTGCTTGTATGGCTTATGTAGGTTCTAAGTGTTTTTTTTTATTTTTTAATAATTTCCATATCCCACCAACACTTATTAATAGTTTGATTGTACTGAACATTCAGCGAACATCAACACACACACACAAATATGTCCCTTTGCCTTATTACTTTCCCCCTTTATATCAAATATATGATCACACTAGTACTCAAATTAAACATATTTCTCTCCTAATTTTCCTCATACAATTCTGAAGGAGAATAAGATGTTAAGTTTAGAAAAGAGAAGATTGAGGAAAGACATGAAATCTGTTTTCAAGTGTCTGAAGGATTATCACCTTTGTGTGAGATCGGACTTGACCTCCAAGGGCAGAAACGAAAGCAACTTGGGGTGTGGAGGGAAGGTGTTGCAGGGAGACAGAGTTAGATTTGACATAAGGAAATGTTCTCTGACATTTAAATCTATCCAAAAGTGGAATGTGCTCACCTAAGAGGTAATGAATTCTGCAAGGAAAGGCTGAATATTGAATGGGGAATTCTTGG
>JAJHZJ010000759.1:5455000-5728509 GCA_023548195.1 Bettongia penicillata ogilbyi
CTTTCTATTTGTTTGTTTTTGAATAGTTAGGTGCTGTGATACATTTATAAAAATAAGTTTTAATCTCTTACCAAAGGGTCAAAGTGATGCTTCAAACAAATTTACACAAAGAAGCCTGGCCTTAATGTCAAGGATTCATGGTGCCTTACAAAAGACCTGCCTCATAGCTCTGATTTAACATGTGGACCATGGTGTGGCAGAGATGAGATGAAGTATGTGTTTGACTAAGTCTTCTCCCAAGTATAGAATTGCACCTCTAAGACACTCCTGCCAACATATTCCTCCGTGACTCTGTGAGCCTCAGTCAATGCCTACCAAGAGTTCCACATCCTCATTAATATCTTTTTTCTATGCTAAATAGGCATAAGAACAGTTCAAGAATCAGAAAAGTTGTGGAGAGAGAGCTCTTCATTAAGGTTTCAGGGGACCTTGGGTACATACTGTGTGTGGTCTGTCTGAGGAAATTCAGTGTGTTTATAGGCTGAATGTCACACACAGAGGCAAAATAATGTACAATACATCCAAGCTGGACAACAGTTACTGTTCGGGGGAAGAAGAAAAAAACCAAACAAATAGCATTCTGCTTATACTTCTGAATTCAATTGAGATAGAAATTTAAAAAAAAAATAAAGATTGAGTGCATCACAGGATCCTTCCACAACCTTATTTAGAAGGAACAAATGTTTCCTTCCTTCAAAGCTAAGCAGAACAATGTTTTATGTAGCTACTCTCAGGATGTTTTTCACTGTTTATCTCTTTCTGCTTTTCTCTGTGTGTGGGGAAGATGGTTGTGAGGGGATGCTGCTGGGGTGGAGGGAAGAACGTGGGACCACCCATGGAGAGCTCCTTCAATCTGGGGCCCTCATCAGACACGGTTAATACCACTGTGTAGAGATATAATAGAACTGAAAATTCTGCCCGTGATCAGCCTCTGCTCAGCCCAAGGCAAAAGAAGAAATGATACAGCACTCAGGCAAGTTTTTCTCATTCTTATCAATGCAGAAGACATATTTAGGTATGATATTAAGGTTCACAAAATATTTTTCTCAGAATAATCCCTTGAAATAAGGACTATTTTCTGGACCAGATTCAGGATTTGATTAATGTTGGCTGTTCTCAGTCAGGCAATTTTTTCTCCCATTGCAAAATCCTGATCTGCAATATGTAGTTTTAGAAAAGTGTCCCGGTGGGAGTTGGGGTGGAGTCACTGAGAAGTAAAATGACTTTCCAGGGTCACACAGCCACCATATTAGAAGTAGGACTTGAACCAATATCTTCCTTGATCCAGAATGAGCTGGCTGTCCACTATAGTATGATACATCTCTGAAAATGTTGTTTTCCTCATTTCAAAGAAGATAAAGGTGAGTTCCAGAGAAATGAAACATCTTGCCCATCTGTGGTTCCATAGCTAGTATCAGAGCTAGGGCTCAACCACAAGTGTCCTGATTCTGAGTCCAGCGCAAAATAGAAAACGTTAATTTAATTATGTTATGACTATTCTTTGGAAATAAAAAAAAAACTTCCTCTTTACCAATCTGTAAATTAACGAACACATCTTTAAGGAGACAGATCAATTGAATAGCTATCTTTTGATTTTGGTAAAGTTCTAGAGAGTAATTTTTGCTATTTAATTGTTCTTAAGAATATAAACTTAAAAATAACCTCTAATTCCTAAACCATTTGAATATGTTTCATGAGGTAAAAGAAATATGAGTCCAAGTTAAGAAAAAGAAGCATCTCACATATAATTCCCAGAAACCTCCTTCTCCTCCGACATTGCCACCGCTCTAGCTCAGGCCCATTGCCTCATGCCTAGATTATTGCAATAGCCTTCTGGTGGGTCAGCCTGCCTCCTGTCTCTCCTCATTCCAGTCCATCCTCCCTTTTGTCACTAAATGTATGTCTGATCATGTCAACCCCACACTCAACAGAGTACAATGGCTTCCTGTCACCTCCAGGGGCAAACAGAAAATTCTCTGCCATTCAAAGCCCTTCATAACCTAGCCCTCTCCTACCTTTACAATCTCCTCACACTTTGTTTCCCCAAAATGAACTCTTTGACTCACTAATACTTGTCTCCTGGTTATTCTATGAAAGAGACACTCCATTTCCTTAACTTGGGGCAATTTCCATGACTGTTCTTTGTGTCTGGAACATTGTCCCTCCTCTACTGTGACTGCTGACCTCTCTGGCTTCCTTTAAGTCCCAAATAAAATCCCAACTTGCATAAAGAGCCTTTCCTAATTCCTTTTAATTTCGGTGATTTACCTTTTTCAATTATATCCATTTATCCTCTATATAGTTTGCATTGTGTACATTTGTTTGCATGTTGTTTCCCCCATTAGAGTGTAAATTCCTTAAGGGCAAACACTGTCTTTTACCTCTTTTTGTATCCTCAGCATTTGGCACAGTGCCCAGAATTTAGTAGGAACTTGCTGCATTCATTGAATTAATTAACATTAAGAATTAGTCATATCCAAATTTAGATTAAAATTTGATTAGTGATTGTACTATCAGGTTCCAAGAATTATCATTCCTCCCCCTATATACACACTTTCACTCTTGTGTATATTATTTTAGAGTCTTTCCTTCCAGAGCAGAAATGAATTCAATGATGACTTTATGAACTGGGATAAATTTTTAAAGTATTTTAAGTAATTTAAGTATTGTCAACTTAAGGCAATTTTCAATTACTCTTAGAAATCAAATGGAAACATGAGGGTAACTAAATGATATCATAGGAAAGAAGTGGTTCTGAAACTTGTGTGACTGAAGAAGATATGGGCCTAGAGTCCCAAAAAACCTGATTTTTGTGTTTGTTTTCAGGTTTTTGAATACTTAAGAGTGGTTTTTCTCTTAGTTGACTCTCAGTAACTTACATAGTCATAAGAAGGCTGAAGCATTGAACTTGTTCTGAAAACAGCGCTTCTGGGTGCAGAGAAAGCCCATTCAAATACATAATGGAATTTTTCCAGTGCTAGTACAGTGATTTTTTTTTCCTATTCTCATTTTTAGTCTGTGACAGATTAAAGTAGCCATGGAAAGAGCTGCTTGCCCAGAGGGTATACGAGGGTATATCATGTAGAAGTAACAGAGAAAAGCATCATTCGCTGTTTTCAAGATGCATATGTCTTTGAAATTTGTTGTTTCCATTACATTTATTTAAAGCTATATTGAGGCTATAGCTGTGTCTGAGGTAATATTAAAAAAAACATTTTGTTTCCCATTATTTATAAGTTTTAAAGTGAGAATTTTCTAACCAGTGATAGTAAGGGGGGCATAGTAAGGTGATCAGTTTATACAAATGTTATGGGGTATGCATATTTCAGGCTTTACTTTAGAGGAAAAGTAAGTATTAATTCCAAAATGCTTTAAGGGAGGGAGTTTACTTCTCTTTCAATTAGCTATAAAGAAGTTTCCTTAGGAAATAAAACCCAAGCTGTAAGACTGTGATGTTCATTTAAATGACTAATAACCTGTCACAGTTCTGTCAACTATAATGACAAGTACTGAGCAGACATTTGCTTTGTCTCTAATTCAGGAACAGGTACAGAAATGTTTAGGACATACAATTGTGCAGTGAGTGGTCATTAGGGACTCTGCCATCCATGCTACTGTCACCTAGCAACAGTGAGTATAGGGCACATAGGTGGAACAAAAGGGGGTACAAAAGGCAAGGAAAACACTGCAAGCAGGGAAAAAGAGTGAGCGAACTCCCTAATGAGGAGGTATATCAATATATGGCATTTACTCTGTAATCTACTACACAAAATTACTTATAAATTAAAAAAATTAATTTCAATCTGTTAATCTTAGGAATCAGTGCTAGGATGGACCTTAGACATCATCTGATCTAACCCTGATTTTTTTCAAAGTGAGGTCCAAACAATACTAGCACAAGGGAGTACAAGTGATGGCCAGGATTTAGATTCAGGTTGTCTCAAAAGCCATTGCTCTTTTCCTGCTCACTACAAGTCTAAGGTCAGGGTACCATCCTGCTTTTGATAAGTGTATTATTATGGGCCTCAATGATTCCATCTGTGCAATAGGAATAACAATATCTGCACAATCTCCTTCATTAGGTAGTTGTGAGGGAAGTAATTATATATATATGTATATATATGTGTATATATATATATGTGTATATATATATGTAAATGGAATTTATTACTAGAGCATTTTATTCCCAAATATTCAGCAATTACTTTAATAATAGAAACTCACCATAATAGTTGGAAGGGGTATCTGAACTATAGAAAGATAGATAGCACATGAATCTCTCATTTTCTTCTTTTCCCTAATTCTAATTTTCTTCTCTTCCTTCCCTTCATCTGGTAACCCACTGAGACTATGACAGACCAAGTCTCCACAATTTTCCATAAAAAAGTAAGCAAAAGAGTAATGAATTATTCAAATATTTCAAGGTATTTTTACCCTTTAGAATTAATTAGACATAATACTGTAGAACTTTCCATTCACAAGAAAATTTAGAAGCCAACTATGAGGTAATAACTAGTTCTGGGCCAGAAAGAAGTAGGAAGAAAAAAGTGAGAGCAGAAAAGGATATGTGAACTACAGACAGTTCTAAGAAAAAAATTTAAGTTGATAATACAACTTGGGTAAGTGTTCCTTGGGCTTCAGGTTCCTCATTTGTAAAATAAGACAGTTGCATTCTAAAGGCTATCAGATCTCTTCCAGTTATAAATATTTAAACTATGAGTTTTTAATTTTTTTCTCAATTATATAACAATTTTAAAATATATATTTTTAATTTTTAGTTTAAATTCCCTTCTTTCTTCCTTTCCTCCCATCTCACCTTCTTGAGAAGGCAAGCAATTTGATATAGATTATATATGTACAGTTATGCAAAATTTTCCACATTAGTCATGTTGCCAAAGAAAATGCAGTCAAAACCAAACCAAACCAAGAATGATAAAGAAAGTTGTTTTTATTTTTTTAAACATGTTTCAATCTGTATTCAAATGCCAATAGTGTGTTCTCTGGATGAGGAGAGCATTTTTCATAACTTCCTTGGAATTGTTTTGGATCATTGTATTGCTGGGAATAGTCAAATCATCACAGTTGATTATTATATAATATTCTTTTACTATATACATTGTTTTCCTGATTCTGCTCAGTTCACTTTTTATCAGTTCATGTAAGTCTTCCTAAGTTTTCCTGAAATAATCTTGCTCATCATTTCTTATAGCACAGTAGTATTCCATCACAATCCTATACCACATCTTGTTCATCCACTCCATAATTAATGGGCATCCCCTCAATTTCTCTGGCTACATCCTATAAATTGTGGTATGTTGTCTCGTCATCATCTCATTGTTACTGATTATTTCCATGATTTGATCTTTGACACACTCATTATTTACGATTATTTAACTTCCCAATAATTTTAATACATGCTTTAACATCCCTTTATTGAATATAATTTTATTGTGTTATTATCTGAAAGGATGCGTTTAATATTCCTCCTTTTCTGCAACACATTGTGAGGTTTTTATGCTCTTACATGGTCAATTTTTGTGAAGGTGCCATATGCAACTGAGAAAAGTTATACTCCTATCTTATGGTTTATCTCTGGAGGGTTATTATATTTAACTTTTCTAAAATACTATTCACCTCCTTAACTTCTTTCTTATTGATTTTCTGATTAGATATATTTAGTTTTAAGAGGAGAAAGACAAGTTCATCCACTAGTATAATTTTACTATTTCCTCCTGTAATTCATCCAACATTTCCTTTAAGAATTTGGATGTTATACCTTTTGGTGCATATATGTTTAGCTTGTTATTACTTATTGTCTATGTTAACTTTTAGCAAAGTGTAGTTTTCCAGCTTATCTATTTTACTTAAATCTATTTTTGCTCTTCTTTGTCTGAGATCATGACCTTTTTTGTTGTTGTACAGTTGTTTAAGTCGTGATTGACCCTTTGTAACCTCATTTGGGGTTTTCTTGGAGTGATTTGCCATTTCTCTCTCCAGTTCATTTTACAGATGAGGAAATGGAGGCAAACAGGATGTCTGAGGCCAGATTTGAACTCAGGAAGATGAATTTTCCTGACCTCAGGACTGGCACTCTATCCATTGTACCACCTAGCTGCCCTTCATGATTGCTACTCTTCTTCCTTTTTTTATGAAATTTTTAATAGATTCTTCTCCAGCCCCTTACTTTTACTCTGTGTATCTCTCTGTTTCAAGCATGCTTCTTGTAAACAACATATTCTTGTTTTTAATCCAGTCTGCTATCCACTTCCTTTTTACGGATAAATCCATCCCATTCATATTCACGATTACAACGATTAACTTTGTATTCCACTCCCTCGTATTTTTCCGTTTATTCTTCTTTTCCTATCTTTTTACCTTGTCCTCTTTTAAAAATCTGTTTTGCTTCTGATCACTACCTTTCTTAATCTGCCCTCCCTTCTATCAGTTCCTTTCTCTTTTTCTTATGTCCTTCCCCTCCTAATTCCCTGTAAAATGATATAGATTTCTATACCCAACTGAGTGCGTATAATATTCTCTCTTTGGGTTGATTCTGATGACAGTAAGGTTCAACTGTTACATGTCACCACTACCATCCATCTTCCCCTTCACTGTAAAACCTCTTCCTTTCATATCTCTTTTATGTGAGATAATTTCCTTCATTTCCCTCTCAATTTAACCTCCTCCCAATGCATCCTTCTTTCTCTCCCCTTCATTTTTTTTGCAACTATCACAACATAGTCATCTCACACCCATGCCCTCTGTCTACTCCTTCTAACTGCCCTAATAATGTTAAAAAATTCTTAATAGTTATTGTCATCTTTCCATGTAAACATTTTTAACCTTATGAATTTACAATCAAGAATCACCTACTTAGTAAAACTAAGTGTAATCCTTCAGGGGGAAATGGATATTTAATGAAATAGAGGACTTTCAAGCACTCCTGATGAAAAGAGCAGAGCTGAAAACAAAATTAGACTTTCAAATACAAGACTCTAGAAAGGTGTAAAAAGATAAACATGAAAGAGAAATCATAAGGGAATTCATAAGATTAAAACCTTTGATCATTTTAATGTGGAAGCTGATAAATCTATTTGTCATCCTGAGTGTGGCTCCATATTTGAATTGTTTCTTTCTAGCTTCTTGTAATAGTTTCTCCTTAACCTGGGAGCTCTGACATTTATCTATAGTATACCTGGTAGCTTTCATCTTAGGATCATTTGGGTGATGATTATTGCATTCTTTCCATTTCTATTTTACCCTCTGATTTTAAGACATTAGGATAGTATTTTTTTAATGGTTTCTTAAAAGAAAATGGCTAGGTTATTTTACTTTTTTGGTCATGCTTTTAAGGTAATCCAATAATTCTTAAATTATCTCTTCTTGATCTATTTTCCAGGTCAATTATTTTTCCAATGAGTTATCTACATTTTCTTCTATTTTTTCATTCTTTTGATTTGATTTTATAATTCCATGTGTCATGGAGTCATTAGTTTCCACTTGTCCAATTCCAAATTTTTAGGAGTTATTTTTGTCAGTGAACTTTGAACTTTTGTACCTCCTTTTTCACTTGACCAATTCTACTTTTTAAGGAATTCTTATCATCATGCTCTAAAAAAAATACAAAAAACCAAAACCTTTTGGCTTATTCTGTTTTTTTTACAGTGTTATTCTTGATAGAATCCTAATAGAACTGCCCCCAGCCAGAATATTCTAACTTCATTATAGAACCCTCCTGAAGGCCCACCGCACCTAATGAACCCCGCCCCAACCCAACACTGCCAATGTCCTAACATCTTTGTAGATGCCTCACTTCTCACTTGAAGAACAGATATATCCCTGACACTCATAGTTCTCAAAAAAAAAAAAACAGTAGATGTGGAGACTCAGTCATTGGTTCTACCTGGGCACTGCCCCCAGACCCATTCCTCATAATTCCCACAGAAACAGGTGTGTTCTTGTACTCAACCACAATCACATTATCCATCTAGTCCTAGACAGGACCAAAATACTCAGACAATCAGAAAGCAACACCACTATGATGTAGAGCAGGAAGGTTGACCAACAAGCCATAGGAGAAACCCACCCTATGATTCTGCCTGGGCAGTAATAGTAAAGAACTGACTTAGAATGAACTTATGATGTACAGAGGCTTATTATAACATCAGTGCCATTTATATATAACCCTCCCAACTGCATGTATTTTGGGTAACTACATGTGAAGTGCCACTGAGGCCAGAATCCCTCCTCTATTACTTGATCCATTAACAAACTACTCCTGCCTTTCTAATATTAATCATGTTCCCATATTCAATGTAAATTTTGATTGTGCCATCACTATTATATTCTTTATACAATTGTCTTGCCTTAATGAGGGGGATAAATTCCTCTAAGAGACTTATCCACTCACTACAATATGAAACCTCAAACTATAATAAATCTTTTCAACTGGCTAGGAGTCAATTTGAGTCTCTGAAATTCTTTAGGGGTGTCCCACCACAACTCTACATGAACCTCATCAGTTTTTGATGTCCCAGAGTTTAAACCTCAGCAATTCTTCAGTATTTGTGACACCAAGCTATTGATCTACTTTTCATAATTTTCTTGCATCTTTTCTCAATTTTTTCCCCAATTTTTCTCTACCTCTCTTATTTGATTTTCTAATCTTTTTAATGTTCTTCTGGGAATTTCTGTTGAGTTTGCATGCAATTTACATTTTTCTTTGAGGCTTTATTTGTAACTGGTAACTGCTTTGACATCATTGTCTTCTGCACTTGGTCCTGATCTTCCCTGACACCACAGTGACTTGTAATAGTCAGGGTATTTTTTTGTCATTTTTAACCTATTTATTGACTATTAAATTTATGTTAAAGTTGAGATCTGCTCCTGGGGTGGAGGCAACATTGTCTGAAGCTTCATGGCTTCAATGTTGCTTTTATCAGAGCTAGTTTTGGGAGTCCGTATGTTTTTGGTAATTCCAAGTTAAAATGTTCTACAGAAAGGTATGGTCACTGATCTCCTTTTCAGTGCTCTAGGGAACAATCCTCTATAGTCACCAATGGTAGCATATCTCCTGGGGGTGTGACCAAATTTACCATATTCTCCTGCAGCACATTTGCAAGTGCTTTTCTCTGGCTTGGAGTTGAGACCAAGATCCTTACTTCCAGGTGAGCAACCAAAGGCACACCTCTTGGTCTGGAAAGCAAAACATGGTCAATTGCTTCCATGTGGCCACATGTGCTCTTGTTTCTTTTGCCCCTGGGACTGTAGCTTGGAACTGTGTATGAATAATGTAATGGAGTTTTGAACCCAACACCAGCAAAGGGTATCCACCAATCTCCTTCCAAACAGTTGTCTGACTGTACCATTCCCTGCCTACACCTCTCCTTCTGTGAGCCGAGAGACCCAAAAACTCCTGCTGCTGCCAATGTTGTCACCCCAAGATGCAGCCTGCATTTACTTGTGCTCTGCTTCGGGGGCCTACCATTATTCAAGAGATATAGACCTTTCTTGCTGACTTTCTAAGTTATATTGGGCTAGACAATTGTTGTATCTGAACTTTTCTTGGTTCTGCCACTCCAGAATTCAATTTGAGGCATTATTTTTGAGTTGTTTGTGAGGGAATTTGTGAGGGCTTGACTATCATCTCATCCACCTTTAGATTTGCCCCATCTGTCATTTCAGTACTGCCTAACCCTTAGGTTCTACTATTTTTAAATGTTTCTAAAGGTTTCTCCAATAGACTATGTCCCCTCTTCCCACCCTTACTCCAACACTCACTGAGGCCTGACTATTCCAACAGGGAATGATGCTTTTTGTGCTCCTGGTTTTGTCCACTTTTCTTTCTGAGTGTAGAAAGTCACAAAAGGGCTCATATCTGATTCTAGTTTCTGAATCTAGCATATTATTAGGGAAATTTACAAAATTACCTTATTACCTGACATATGGTCCATATATACTTAATCTGTAAGCACTGTCTTTTACCCTATTCTGCAAGATATAAGTTCTTTGAGGACAGGGACTATTTCATTTATTTTTTTTTTGTCCTCTGTGTTAACCACAGTGTATGGCTTATACTAGATCTTTGAAAATGTGTACTTATTGATTGTGAGTGTAATATTAGAATAGTTTAAGATAAAAGGAAAAGTCTATGTAGCTACTAGCATCTTAGAAGTATCTACTTAATCTTGGAGAGTATTAAAGCCATGGTACTGTGGGAGGGCTACTGATCTATCTTCTTACTACCTCTTCATGGAGTACACAATTTTTCAACCTCACAAGCCACATTCCAGTATAGAGCAGTTAGTTAGCTTGTGTTATCTAAACAGTTGCCAAGCAAGATAAAGAATATTAAACCAGAGTCTTTTAAAGGCTGTTGAAATCCTTCTTTGCTAAAATGAAGCAGATTTTTATCAGTTAATCTTCCTACTTCAATGATTATTCCATTTATTGTGGTGTTTGCTAATCCTTTAGACAAAATATCAAATCTTCACTGCTCTATATTCTTTAATTTTTTTTCAATTAACAAGAATATATGCTCTCTCCCTCTTTTACACTAGTCTACAGTATTTCCAGCCCCATAAAGCTGAATTTACACAGTAGCTTTAGAGTAGATGTGATTTTTACTATAAATTTGATGCATAAGTAATCTAAGGAAAATAAGATACCTATGCTCTACTCAGTGAACACATGAAACATTTAACACCATGAATAGATCTAGCTTCTGGAAATAATGAAGTCATTTTTACTTTCTTAAGAAAAACACAACTTTTGAATCACCTGTAAAACTCATGGCAGGGATTAGCTCATATAAACTCTGTAGAGGGAGCTCCCTAAAGCTTAAGATTCTTAATGTGGAGATCATGAACTTGACAACAGCAAAATAAATATTCCAGTATAATTGGCTTCTGTTACATTCATGTTTCTTTTTTTGAGTCCATTCACTTAAGATATGATTCTGAAAAGGAATTTGTAGGCTTCATCAGACTGACATAGGGGTCTATGCTCCTAAATGTTAAGAATTTTGGTTCTCTAGGCTTGACTGGGGTAAAAATGCCCTCTCTCGCTACCTTCCTCTATACCTCTGTATTAGTAAGTACTCCAACATACACAGGGAGGACTGCTATAACAGGTTCTTTGATCTGCATTCAAAAAAGGAAAGGCAACTTTTGAGGGGTTAACAATCACTTTAATCAAACACATGTGTCATTCCTTTAACCAAGAATATATATCATTCACCTAGTTCAGGAGAGTCAGTATCCTGAACTTCAGAGAAAATGCAGAGAAATCAAAGCTCAACAGACATGGCTTCTTCTGCTTGACCATGATCAGTACATACATCACAATTCAACAGACAGGTCCAATACTCTGACCATAGTTACCAGAGAGAGAAGCACCAACATCTGGGTTTTCAAAGGGGTGAGGGGAGAGGGGGTGAACACGAAGGGAGAGGAGTTTGAGGGGTGATGGGGGAGGAGTGGGGTGTCCTTAGCAGCTTCTCAGAGTCCTCTTCTGGCCAAACAAGCACTTCAAGTCAGTAAACCCCCAAATAAAAATATACTTTTTAGAGCCAGAGGGCATCATATCCCTTGAGAACCAGTGCCTCATTAACAAAAAGTGTGAACCTTCCTACAAATCTTCCCAGGCCCAGCAAAAGGTGGGAAAAATCCTCCTTAAAAACATTATTCAGAGGCACTTTTAGTAAAATAAAAACAGCAAAAAGTTCTACTTTGTTTGACCTTACAGTCTCTTTAATATAACCATAAGGACAACTGAGATTAAGTAAAGTCATTCTCATTTTCCATCCCTATGACTCTTGTCCATTTGAGTATTCTCCAGGGATGGGAGTGTTAGTCACTGTGAACTTAAGGTTACCCTTCCAAACAAAATTTGACACTTTCCATACCTGTCATCAGAATTGATTAAAAAATATCATAGCCAACAATTATGTTAAATGATTGTTTAGAAAGATAATTCAGGAGGAGGCTGATTATCAATCAAGAAAGGTCAGGGGTAAGTCTTTTGTAACTTCATAAGAGAATGCACACATTACCAAATGCTAGTATAATTTTAAATATTTTTGCTCAAGGGATATCTTATCTTGATTGAATCAACTGAATGGCTATTCTATATTACATAATCTTTTCTTATTTTCCTGTTAAAATGGTACAGTCTTTTAATTTGGATGGAATTTTTATACAGGTATGGGTCTTTGGAAAAGTGCATTTTTGTTGGAATTAAAATTTTAAGTTCAGAATTAGTGACTGTAGCTTGTTTGTATAAACACTAAAGAATATGTAAGTATGGAGGGGAAATGAAACTGTGGTTCTCTTAAGACAGGAAAATGATTTTTTTGTTTCCAGAGCTCAAATGTGCTCTTTATGTTTAAAGGTTCAAATGCTCATTGAAAGTTTAGGGGTCTTAACGTTCCTTAGACTTGTGAATCAAATTTATGATGAAAATAATCACATCTACTCTGCCAAACTGTGGCCCAAAATAATCATTGTTACAGAGATTATTTCAATATACCAAGTATGGACCTGCATTACCAAGTAAAATGATAAGTCACAATTGCACAGAGGTTAGGAGCATGGATTATATCAATAGTCATTAAATTTGAGGAGGATGATACATTTTTCGCACATTGTATTTCCTCCAAACAATGTACATTTCTAGACTCCAAATTAGCCTAATTATTATTCATTAGTTGTAATAAAAGACTATGAGTTGCTATCAGTCCAGTCACTTGGGCTCAAATGCAGCTGACTTTGCTTCTATCAGTAATTTTAACTGTCATATATTAAACTAATTTGAATACTGAGGGGTTGGATGACACTTGAGAAGTAGGAGTACTGTTCTAGAATCCTAATCAAGAAAAGTAGAATCTCTTAAAGGAAAGAATTCACAGGAACTCTATAAAAGGCAATCAGCCAAAATACAGCAATTTAATTAGGCAAAACAATCTTCACAGACTTTTTATAAAGCTAACAGCCTCCACAGCTTCAAATTTGTTAACGACCAAACTTGATAAAACTTATATTAAACAATTTTTAAAAATTATTTTAAATCAAAGTTTCATCTAGGATATATAACTTTACCAGAATATGCTAAACCAAATCACTGAAGCCAGCAGTTTCCAAATTAATCTAGAGGTTTTACTTATGAAGAAGGAATTCCCATTTCAAAGAACACAAATAAAAGGAATAAGATGAATTTAAAATATCAACTATCTTGAAATCATTGTATAGTAATTTAGGATCAGATTTTCAAATAAGAAAAAATGTTGCATTAAAAAAATATGAACAATCCTTAACGCTCATGTAAAACTTTGTTTTTCCCCTTTAAGATATAAAGATAATGTGATATATAAACTTATTAACATTAAAACTCTTACCCCCTGCCCCTTATTCAACCTTGATTTCAGAATTTCTTTTTGTTTTTTGTTTTTTGCTCTTTTTCTAGTTCCAGACCTCCACAAAAGCACAGTGTAATGGATGGAGAAGTGACCCAAGAAAACTTGGATTAAAAATCACGCCTCCGACTCATATTGGCTGACATTAGGTAAGTCAATTAACATCTCAAAGTTCCAGGAAAGTCACTAAGACTCTATGTTACAGAGAAAGTATAATAATAGAAGTTACCTATTCCAATTAAATTGTAGCTTCATTCCCTATCCCTACACCTAGAGGAATTTCACTGATAGACAAACAGCATAATTCAGAAACAAAAATGTCTATATACATATATGTGTGTGTGTATATATAAATATACATATACACATATACTATACATACATATATCTATATCTATCTATCTACATGTATATATACAAACACTCCCTCTAAATCAATCAACAAGTATTTATTATGCACCTACTTTATGCCAGGTACTGTGTTAGACAATGGGAATACAAAGACAAGCATGAAATAATTCCTGCCCTCAAAGAGCTTATATTCTGTCAGGGGAAGCATGTATATGGATAGAGATATAGATACATACATATATAAATATACATATGCACACACAATTATACACACACACATATATGGACACAAATGTATATACAATATATATCAAATAAATGCAAGGTGATTTATGGGGGAAATGAGTAACAAATAGGGTATTAGGAAAAATTTCACATAGAAGATAGTACTTGTGCTAGATTTTGAAGAAATCAAAGAATGCTAAGGTAAAGGTAGGAAGTGATGCATTTTAGGCAGGGAAGTTGGATTATCCTATCCATGGAGATGAAACATTATGTAAGTAACAAGACAGCCAATCTAGGTTCCTAGAATATGGAAGGTGAGAAGATGATGTGTGTGTTTGCGTCTATGTGTGTGGGGGGATTATTCTGGAAAGGCAGAAAATAGCCAGATTGTGAAGGACTCTAAAAGCCAAGTAGAGAACGCAGTGTACTTTATTAAGTAGGAGAATTTCATCATTGGATTTATCTTTTAAGAAAACCACTTTAGCAGCTACAAGTATGATGAGTTATATAAGAGAAAGAACTGAGGCAAGGAGACCAGTAAAAAGGTTATTGCCATAGTCCAGGAGAGTGGTGATGAAGACCTGAATCAGGGCTCTGGTTGTGTGAATTAATAAGAGGGAATAGATGTGAGGGATATGATGGGGGAAGAAATGGAAATAGTGGGCAATTGGACATAAGAGACAAGAGATTTAAGAGCTCAAGAATAATGCTGAAGTTGAGAAACTTGGTGACTAAATGTCCAATAGAGTTTTAGACAAAAATAAGGGTCAGAAGAGGGGACCAAAAATGCCTACGACCTTAAAACAAAGTGATTAATTACATAGGTGTTGTACAATAATGTAAGACTCTTTATAATTCTGGGGACCATGTCATGCCAATGCTGTCCATAGGGTTTTCTTGGCAAAGATGTTGGAATGATTTTCCATTTCCTTCTCTGATGGATTAAACCAAGGTTAAGTGACTTGCCCAGGGTCACAGAGCTATTAAGTGCCTGAGGCCAGATTTGAATTCATGTCTTTCTGACTGTAGCACTCTATCCACTGAGCCACTTACCTGCCTCAGTTACACAGGTACCTATATGGTTTCTATTCTCTTAAAACAAAAAAAAAAGCACATAAATGGTAACTGCTTCATCTAGAGCATAAAATTAGATTTACTACTGGAATTCAAATATACTGAGAGCTTTTCTTAGACCTTCATATAGAATTTCAGACCTTGAATAAATTGAATTTAATTCATAATTTATAGAAAACCATAATTTATAGAAAACTATTACCATAGCATTATCTTAGAGATTATGGAATTTTTCTTTCCATAACTCTGAAAATGACTTTATGAAAGTGCACTAGATAGGAACCCAGAATCAAAGTCAGAGCTAGTGGTAGGATCATATGTAGGTGAAAATTGCATGTATACAACATGTCCCAATGTGACTTTATTGAAAGGGATTGAGGGATGAACAATGAAATTGAGCTGCTTTCTGTGTCCTCTCATGTTCTGTTTTTCCTACTATTTAATATAATATATATGTAATATGCATAAACCAAATATGAACTACTATACCCAAAGTCACTCAAATACAAATGCCTATATTAAAAAGTTAATTAATTTAAAAGAGCTAATATTGAGTCAGTAGCTTATCTATATGAAGAGGTAATCAAATTCTGAAGTTCATACATTAATTCTAAAAGTCTTCCTCTATATTCAACAACCTGACCAATATTTCCCAACCTCCAACTCCACTGTCATTAGAATATCAGCTTCTGGTAACAGAGTCTATTTCTCTGTCTTAGATCTGTGTCCCAAAAAACATCATGGTGCTTTGCACAAATTTGGTGCTTAATAAATGCTTGTTGAATTAAATTGATTCATATTACTAATGCTAAATGTTTAATGCTAAACTAATCTGTTTTCAAATGTTTTTATTTTTATCTTCTGTTTCTTATATTATCAGAATTAGCTCATGTCTCCCTTCCCTGGAGAGACAATTCATACACCAAATATTATTTTTAGAGAGGAAGGAAAGCAGAACAAGAAACTCAAACACTGAAAAATCTGAAAACATATGCAATCTGTAATACCTATGGACTTTCCACCTTGTAGGGATGGGTTGGAATATCCTCTCCTATCTGTCCATTCAAGTTGTTTCAGTTGTTTGGATATTTGTGAAGCAAATAGTCTCTTCAGGTTCATTTCTTTCTAAAAATGTTTCCTTTTATTCTTTTTTTCTGGAGATCATCTGTGAATTCTTTTGATTGGAATTGCATCTTCTATGTTCAGAAATTTTAGTCAGTTCTTTTCTATTACATTGGTTTTAGGGTTTCTTCTGGAAGACATAGATAGAATCTGAGCTTATTTATATACCTCCTGTCTTCAAAATGAGTATATCTTTTTTTTTTCTGGTATGGTGAACATATTTTCTTTCAGTTTTGTTGTATTTTGCTTTTTTTCTTCATGAATGTCACTTCTATACATTTTTATTTCTAATCAATTGTTTTCTCTTTTGTTTCTTTGCTGAGACGTGTCATTTTTTTCTATTTTGCCCATTCATTTTGCTCTGCAGATTATAGATTCTGTACTCATAATTCTCTTTTCCCTTTTTTAATATAAATTTAACTTTTTACATTCATTTTCACAAAATTTTGGGTTCTAAATATTCTTCCCATTTATCCCCTCCCCCGACCCCAATACACTGAGCATTCTAATTTTCCCGATCACCAATCTGCCCTGTCTTCTATCATCCCTCCCTTCTCTTGTCCCCATCTTCTCTTTTGTCCTGTAGGGCCAGATGGCTTTCTATTCCCCATTAACTGTATTTCTTATTTCCTAGTAGCAACAACAATACTCAACAGCAGTTGTTCCTAAAACTTTGAGTTCCAAATTCTCCCCATCCTGCCCTACCCACCCATTCCCTTTGGGAAGGCAGGCAATTCAATATAAGCCATATTTGTGTAGTTTTGCAAATGACTTCGATAACAGTCATGTTGTGTAAGACTAACTGTATTTCCCTCCATCCTATTCTGTCCCCCATTGTTTCTATTCTGTCTTTTGATCCTGTCCCTCCCCGAGTGTTGACTTCAAATTGCTCCCTCCTCCCATTGCCCTCCCTTCCATCATCCCTCCCTCCCTGCTTATCTCCTTTTCCCCCACTTTCCTGTACTGTAAGATAGGTTTTCATACCAAAATGAGTGTGCATTTTACTCCTTCCTTTAGTCGAATGTGATGAGGGTAAACTTCATATTTTTTTCTCAGCTCTCCTCTTTTTCCCTCCACTAAAAAGTCTCCTGCTTGCCTCTTGAATGAGATATAATTTACCCCATTCCATTTCACCCTCTCTCCTCCCACTATATTTCTCTCTCACCATTTACCTTAATTTCTTTTAAGATATGGTCCCATCCTATTCAATTCACTCTGTGCTCTCTGTCTCTGTGTGTGTGCGCGCATGTGTGTGTGTGTGCATGCATGCATGTACATGTGTGTGTGCATGTGTGTGTGTGTGTGTGTGTACGTCTGTGTGTAGTCCCACCAACTACCCAGATACTGAAACGTTTTAAGAGTTACAAATATTGTCTTTCCATGTAGGGATATAAGCAGTTCACCTTTGGTAAGTCCCTTATGACTTCTCTTTGCTGTTTACTTTTTCATGCTTCTTCTCATTCTTGTGTTTGAAAGTCAAATTTTCTTTTCAGCTCTGGTCTTTTTATCAAGAATGCTTGAAAGTCCTCTGTTTCATTGAAAGACCATATTTTCCCCTGAAGTATTAAACTCAGTTTTGCTGGGTAGGTAATTCTTGGTTTGAGTCCTAGTTCCTTTGACTTCTGGAATATCCTATTCCATGCCCTTCGATCCCTTAATGTGGAAGCTGCTAGACCTTGTGTCATCCTGATTATATTTCCACAATAATGGAATTGTTTCTTTCTAGCTGCTTGCAAGATTTTCTCCTTGACCTGGGAACTCTGGAATTTGGCCACAATGTTCCTAAGAGTTTCTCTTTTTGGATCTTTTTCAGACGGTGATTGATGGATTCCTTCAACACTTATTTTGCCCTCTGGTTGTAGAATGTCAGGGCAGTTTTCCTTGATAATTTCATGAAAGATGATGTCTAGGCTCTTTTTTTGATCATGCCTTTCAGGTAGTCCCATAATTTTTAAATTGTCTCTCCTGTATCTATTTTCCAGGTCAGTTATTTTTCCCATGAGATATTTCACATTCCCTTCCATTTTTTCATTCTTTTGTTTTTGTTTTATGATTTCTTGGTTTCTCAGAAAGTCATTGGACTCTATCTGTTCCATTCTAAAATTGAGAGAACTATTTTCTTCAGTGAGCTTTTGAACCTCTTTTTCCATTTGGCTAATTTTGCTTTTGAAAGCATTCTTCTCCTCATTGGCTTTTTGAACCTCTTTTGCCAATTGAGTGCGCCTATTTTTCAAGGTGTGATTTTCTTCAGCATTTTTTTGGGTCTCCTTTAGCAAGGTATTGACCTGTTTTTCATTTTTTCTTGCATCTCTCTCATTTCTCTTCCCAGTTTTTCCTCCACCTCTCTAACTTGATTTTCAAAATCCTTTTTGAGCTCTTCCATGGCCTGAGCCCACCGGAAATCCACCTTGGATGTCTGGGATAGAGAGGCCC
Organism: Bettongia penicillata ogilbyi; assembly: GCA_023548195.1. NCBI lineage: Eukaryota > Metazoa > Chordata > Mammalia > Diprotodontia > Potoroidae > Bettongia > Bettongia penicillata. The sequence goes on from JAJHZJ010000759.1 coordinate 5,473,614, forward strand.
TGCCCTCCACGTCTTTCCCTTATGGCAAGCATTGTACTTCCTCATCAGAAATGAAAGGAGGAAGGAATATCTCTTCCCCAAGAAAGTAGCTCTCTATGGTCTTATTTTGCTTCCTTTTTCTGGGCATTTTCCCAGCCAGTTACTTGACTTCTGAGATTCCTCTCCACCCCTGCCTAGATCTGCCCAGCTAGTGCTTGGGGTCTGAGATTCAAATGCTGCTCCCCAGCCTCAGGGCTTTCCCTGGTGGGCACGGCTGCTATTCAATGTGAGCTTAAGTTCTGGTGCTTGGGTGGGGGCAGGGCTGCCTCCCAGGCTCAGTTCCCTCAAGGGGTTTATGTGGAGACCTTTGGTAATGGCCCTGAGCTCCTGTCTGCTCCGGGAGTTCCAGGCCCGCGGCTGCCTCTGCCGCTGCCTCTGCTGCTGCCTCCCGAGGGGGCCTGAGTTATGGAGACACCCTGCTCCCCTCTCAGCCAGCCCAGAAGTCTCTCTCACTGACCTGTATCGCCTGTGAGTGGAGGGACCTTCACGGCCACCAGAGGTTCCGTCCCTGAAGCCTGCTCTGATCTGCTCCTCTGGGGCTGCATGGCCAGGGCAGCGCAGGGGTGGGCTCCTCTGTCTGGAGCATGATGGACCCCTGGGGACGGCTTTCCAGGGCTCTCTGGAACAGAAATCTCTTCCACTGTGTTGGTGCGCAGCTTGCAGTGCTCCAGAATTTGTGGGGAGTTCTTTTTACAGGAAATTTATGGGCTGTGGATTTGGAGCTAGCAGACGTGAGTCTTTCTACTCTGCCATCTTGGCTCCTCGCCCCTCCTCAGTTGTTTTTCCAATGAGATATTTCACATTATGTTCCTACTTGAGGGTAGCATAGCTCTCCTCACACACAGCATCTTGTCCTGGTGTCTTTTTCCAACTCTATTCCTTAGTTTTCTAGCACAGTGTTCCTTAGTTTTCTAGCCCAGCACTGTGCTGAGGTTGTCCACCCTGGCACAATCAATTCAATGCTAGTGTTACAGGCCTGTGTCTCCAACAGACTTATGCTTCTGAGGGTTTGCAGCCATGCTGACTGTCTGTAATGACCTGAAAAAACTTCTGCAACCTGGAGCTGAGATCTACATGGCATTGCAAAGAGGAAGGGAATACCACAGTTGGAGTTGGGCTTTGACATAATTTAGGTTATGTCCTTGGTTCTAGCAGCACTGGAGGTGGGGGAAGGGTACTGAGTAACTTCAGGGTCAGTGAGTGTCATTCATTTTTTTTTAACTTTTGGATTCTGGGTGTCATATCCCAGAGACACTTGAAGTTGCTTTATTTTGGTGCATAAAATCTATTTTGGAGATGTCTGAGAGGTCATAGGGATAAGAGAAAATATCTAGTTCTCCATTTTGTTGGTTAGGTGACTTGGAAGTTTGGTGTCACCTAGTTTAACTCCCATATTTTATAGAATAAGAAACTAAGGCCTGTAGAGGTAAAGTAACTTGTACACTAATACTTTGAATTAATGGGAGAGACTCAGATTGAATAGCTAGCTTACAAGGATTTATCTGGTACTTTAAGGTTTGTAGAGCACTCTACAAATATTGTATCATTTTATCCTGATAACAACCCTGGGAGGTAGGTGATATTATTGTCCTCATTTTATGAAGGAGGAAACTGAGGCAAACAGAGGTGAAGTAACTTGCCTAGAGTTATATATATTGTAAATGTCTGAGACTGGATTTGGATTCAAGTCTTCATGACTCCAGCTCAGTGGTCTATCCAATGAGCCACTTAGCTGTTTTTGTAGAACTGAAATTTCCTGACTCCCAACCTAATTTCAAAGTAATTTTTAAAATATCTGTCCATGGAATCATATTTATATAATCTATACATTAAATATGTATATGAATTTTATTTTTTATGGAAGAGAAAAGGCCAGGTAATTGGGGTTAAGTGACTTGCCCAAGGTCACACAACTAGTAAGTGTGCCAAGTTAGTACCCAGGTTAGTAACCTGAGGCCAGGTTAGTACCCAGGTCCTCCTGACTCCAGAGCCAGTACTCTACTCATGAATTTTATAACAAATTAAATTTTGTTATTGATAAAATATTATTTTAATAAATGTTAGATGGTCATAAAATGCACTTGAAGTTTTTTTAAATCATCTAGCTTAATCTTTTACAGTTAACTACAATGACAGCCCCAAAAGTGTTACCAGGATTAGCTGAAACAGATGCAAATGGTATCATGCCTCTACTATGAAAGAGAGGAATAACTAGCCTTTCTGGAGAGTGCTTTGCTTCAAGGTGGTGTTATTTTTCACGGAAACTACCTTGAAAAGGACTACTTTTGTCTACTCTAGTGAAAAGTTTTTCCTTGGAAGTCATTGAAGATATTGGAAGATAACTGAATGAGGAAAACATAAAGCAGCTGAATTTAAGACATCATGACTATTAATGATGGAATAGCAAAGGTAAAAGAAGACCCTAAGATTTGGTAGCTAAACATAGTAGGCAGTAGACAAAATACGACAGGCAGAGTCAACCTAGGTAGAGTCAAATGATGTCTTTTTTATATATCAAAGCTTCACCTTGTTTCCTTTTCGTTTCTTTTGCTACATTTGATGTTTGAGTTGTTTGGTTGTTTGAAGTGACCAACTGTGCATTTTGGCTTCATAAAAATAAAATTACATGAACATCTATGTTATTTCCTCAGAAATCTGAATTTCATAGTTAGGTTATTGTAAGTGACCAGGTTAGTCAACAAATAAAATCACATTACCATGTGACTGGGATAATGAGGTGTTTGAGGATATACTTAAAACCTCAAGTGAAAATGTTGTACTTTCTGAAGACGGTAGTAGATCGTTAACAATTCTGAAGCAAGGATAATAACTTGTTAACTTGAACAATGGAAAGAAACCCAGAATTTCATCCCAAGATAATGGAAGTGGCTCAGGAGAGCAATCACTCTTCTATCAATTTCCCCAACATATATTCTCATCACAGATCAAGAAAAGCCTTGGCAATGTTATAGTCCCTGACTCACTTCCAATATTTAAGGTTTTTCATTTGCTATAACAAACAGTTCCATCCTAAAGCAGATATCAGCATTTAATACTGACTACTACTACTAATAATAATTAATAATAATAGAAAGAATGAGACATATCAATGTCAGCATAATGTTCAACTTTAAAGGCTCGTTAATTATTTCTGTAATTTTTCTAATCAATGTTAATGATGTTGGACAGTTTAAATTTAGAAAGAAAATCCATAAAGGATTGAGAAATAATTTGCTTCTGCCAGTATACTTTAGGGAACTAAAGAGAAATATTAAATATTGTCCAGGAGCACTCACCTCTTTTTGTCGGTACTTAATAGCCAACTTGAGTCTTGCAAGGTCATTGCCACTTTGTTCTTCTATCAAGCTGTTATCGTCTCTGTAATTCAGGATGATTTCCAACTCCCTGGAACTCCTTGTCTGATCCAAAAGGTCCTTAGCAAATTGCTTGCACTGCCGGGATAGTTCTTCATATTCAGATTTAAATTCATTTTCTACTTTGCTCAGTTCTTGAAGCTCCCAACTCAGCTGAAAAGCTGTGAGAAATGGATCCTCACTTGACAATGCAATGAGAGATGGACTTGCCAAGGCTTTGTAGATATTGAGTCTGGAACGAGAATGACGGAGGCTGTCTACATCTGAACTGGAGACACATTCAACACAATTGCAGCGAACTTCATGGGGCCTAGGTACAGAAACACCTTTCTGGACTAAAAGTTTGATTATCTCATAATTATTTGTATGGGCTGCCAGAATGATCGGTGTGATATCGGGTGTGAATTCAGAGAACTGTTTATCAAGGAGTATTGGAGGAACCTGAAAGAAAGGAAAAAGAAATCAATTTATCAAAAAGCATTTATTAAGCATCTACCTTTTGTCAGATACTGCTCTAGAGCCTGGAAATACCAATAAAAATAGTGAATCACAATGGCTATTATTCACGTCTTTGTATTTGAAACAATCTTTCTAGGGAAACGTTGAATGATACTAAAAATCTTTTCCATAACTCTTGTATAGAATTGATCTGGCTTTCTTTCTTTTTTCCTGAAATAATATAAAATCACATCAAAAATAAATTCTTTGTATAACACATTTTATCTGCACCATGAATTTAGATGTTATATTGTAATTGAAAAAAACAGCTAGTTACACTAAAAACTTTCTTATTAAACTTTCCCTTAACTTTCCCTTGTCATTTGTTTCTCTCCTCCCCAACTCTATGCTTTTTAGATGGAAAATCATCTCTAATATGTTCTTGTCAATGAACAGATATACAGTTGTTTCCCTTTTTTAACCTATTAAATCTTTCAATAGAAATTCTTTTAGATATTCCTTGTAGGAAGTCATTTTTATTATGTTTCATCTTCTTTCCTCTTGATACTCAACCTCATTATAAAAGCAATCTTCAGTAATATGTTAATAAGCCCTTATCACTCCTATTGTCAATTCATTCTCCCTAATACATTTTCAGAATAAAGCACTCAAAATCGATTCACTTTTAAATAGGTATTATTACAAATATTCATGTTTGATTATGTCAGCAGTAGATATTTTTCTCAGGGTTTACAACAGCATTTATGTTTCAACATTTTGGTCTGCCAATATTCAAAAGATATTGAAGGCTGAGAAAACAATGCTGAATAAAGGTAAATAAAATATTAGGAAACCAAAAATGATTCCCAAATCCTACATATGACAATTAAGTGATATTACATGATCATTATCAAAATGACATTGTTGCAAAATGTGCTAGGCATGGAAAAGTTTGAGAGCGTCTAAGAGTATTCATTGAAAAATATGGAAAGTCATTCAATGAAAGGTAGAATCTTTCTTAAAAGACAAGAATTTAGTATATATATGAGGGTGGCTAGGTGGCATAATAGAGGGACTGCAGAATTCAGTTCTGATATCAGACACTTACTAGCTATGAGACCATGGGCAATTCATTGAATTCTATTTACCTCCATTTCCTCAACTGTAAAATGATCTGGAGAAAAAATTGACGAACTTCTCCACTATCTTTGTCAAGAAAACCCCCAATGGGATCACAAAAGTCAGTCATGACTGAAATATAAGTGAACAGCAACACTATATATGTGGCTTTTTAAAAAGTAAGAATTAATTTTATCACGTTTTAAATAGATGTCTTTCTATACTATATATTGTGTTAAATTGTTCAAGTAGACAAGTCAAGAAGCTTTTTTTAGGTGCTTACTATGGTCAAAACCCTGTACTAAACACTGGAAACATAAGTGCCAACAGAGAGCTACTCCTTGCTCTCAAGGAGTTTATATAAAAATGAAGAAGATGACATATAAAAGGAGTAGGTAATATTGAAAATCCTTTCCAATAGTAAAAATGGACAAGCAGGTGTGTGTATGTGTGTGTGTGTGTGTGTATTAGAAGGGTAGAGGCAGATTTTTAGGGCAGGAATTCTAAGTTGCCTATGGAAATACATTCACATAAAATGTATTAGAAGTATATGAAAGAAAATATGTTCACAAAGTAGTTATTCAAAATAAATAATATTTTGTTGTCATTGTTGAGTCGTCTCAGTCATGTCTGACTCTTCATGATCCCATTTGGGATTTTCTTAGCAAAGACACTGGGTTAGTTTGCCATTTCCTTTTTCAGACCATTTTACAGAAAAAAGAAACTGAGGCAAATGGAGTTAAGTGACTTTCACAGAATCACACAATTAGTAAATATCTAGAGTCAGATTTGAACTCAGGTGCCTCAGTCCCTCATTTTTAAAATGGGCTGGATAAGGAAATGGCAAGTGACTCCAGTATCTTTGCCAAGAAAACCCCAAATGGGGTCACAGAAAGTAGGACATGTCTGAAAAATGACTGAATAACAATATAGTCTTTTCTTATTTTTTTCAAATATTTTCTAAACATGAGTAAAATGAGTCACTCTAGATATATTTCATATAATGAAAAAACTCAAAAAAAGTCCAACTAATCTAATTAATCCAATTCATTTTTTTCTTTTTAATAAGCAAATTTTCGGAGAGCCAGGGAATGGAAAAACAAAAGATTGCTGCAGGTATTGCATATTTGGAGCTATAGTCATTGTTCATAAACATATGTATGTGTAGGTATACCCATATATGTGAATGCATGTATGTGCATATATCATGTTTTGTATATATGCAAGCCATATATATATAAATATATGTAGATATATGTGGTTTTCTTTACTTATGTATATTAGTATCATCTATCTTTATATCTATTTATCTTGGTGTTGAAAAAGATTCAGAACAACCTTCTCTTTCTTCATCATATAAGAGTATATCATACAATTTGATATTGAGGATAATCATAAGGTATTGGAAATCCTCAATGATCACTGGAAAAACAATTGTCACTGTATACTACAATATACTTTTATGAAACAATCCTAATATATTGTGTTATTTAAGTCTTTTAAAATTATTTTATTTCAGACAATAAAAAACTGTTTCTTCTCCTTCAACAGAAACTTGGCTATAAATGAATTTTGGTTTCAACCATATCAAAAAAACAAGTATCAATTGGTATTCTGAATCTGTCACTTCTCTATCAAAAGGCGGGTAGCATGTTTCAATATGAGTCCTCTGAAAAAGTCTAGTCATTCCATTGATTAGAGTTCCTAAGTTTTTCAGAGTTATTTGTCTTTATAATATTTTTAATTGTATAAACCATTCTCTTTGTTTTCATCATTTCCCCCTGTATCAATTCATACAAATCATCTTAAGTTTCTTTGAAGCTATCCCTTTGGATGTCCATCAATTGGGGAATAGCTAAACAAATTGTGGTTTGTGATTATGTTGGAATGCTACTGTGCTTTAAGAAATGATGAGCAGGATGCTCTCAGAAAAAAAAAAAACTTGGAAAGATTTACATGAGCTCATGCAAAGTGAAATGGACTGTGTACAAAGTAACAGCTATATTCTAAGAAAATCAGCTGTGAATGACTTGACTATTCTTAGCAAATGTAATGATCCAAGATAACTCCGAGTCACCTATGATGAAAAATGATAACGATCCTCAGAGACAGAATTGATGATATCTGAATGCAGATTGGAGCAAGCTTTTTTAAACTTTATTTTTCTAGAGTTCCCCCTCCCAATGTGGTCTATGTTTTCTTTCACAATATGAATAAAATAGAAATGTTTTGCATGACTACACTTGTATAACCTGTATCGAATTCTTTTTCCTTCCTAATTAAAGGAGGTGGAAAGGGAGGAAGGGAGAGAATTTGGAACTCAAAGTTTTAAATATGAATGTTAAAAAATTGTTTCTATGTATAACTGGGGAAAATAAAATACTAAATAAAATTTTAAATGGAAACTAACCCCTTTATTATTTATTACAGCACAATACTATTTCTTCCATCATATGTACATACATATGTATGTGTACTTACCTCTCTCTCATTGTCTATGTTTCCCACAAGCACTAGACACACACACATACACACACACACAGTCATGCTGTATCTCTCTCTCTTTCTCTCTCTCTCTCTCTCTCTGTCTCTCTCTCTCTCTGTCTCTCCTCTCTCTCTCTCTCTCTCTCTCTCTCTCCTCTCTCTCTCTCTCCCCCACTTCCATCCCTCCCTGCTTCAGCTATTCCCTATTGATGGAAATTCTCACAATTTTCAGTTCTTTGCCTCCATGGATAGAGTACAAGAAAGGTAGTGTGACAGAGGGGTAGTGGACCTAGAGTCAGGAATATTTGCATGCTGACTCAAATACATTCTAAATGCGTGACTCTGGGCAAGGAATAACTTCTCTGGGCCTCAGTTTACTCACATATAAAATGAAGAAGTCTCCAAACATCTCTAAAGCCTACATGTCTTTTGACTAAGTGATATACCTATCAGACATATAACCCAAAGAGATAAAAGAATGAGGAAAATGGCCCACATATTAAAGAGACATCTTTAGTAGCCCCCCTTCATCATGAAAACAAAAAATTAAAGGGATACTCATCTTTTGGGAAATGGCTAAACCAATTATATTCTATGAATGTAATGGTATATTATTGAATAATAAGAAATTACAAAATGGACAATTTTAGAGAAACCTGGGAAGACTTTTACGAACTGAGGCAGAATGAACAGAGCAAAATCAGGGGAACATGGAAACAGTGTTATAAAGAAAAGCAATTTTGACTCTAAAACTCTGTTAAGGAATAAAGGGAACTTTCCATAAAATAATAAGCAGTATCTACCTAAAACCTTCAGCAAGCATTATATGCAATGGGGATAAGCTACATGCATTTCCAATAAGATCAGGGGTAAGACAAGGATGCTTGTTATCACCACTATTATTCAATATGGTACTAGAAATATTAGCTGTAGCAATTAGACATGATAAAGAAATTGAAGAAATAAAAATAGCGCCAAAGAAGAAACTAAGTTTATCACTCTTTTGCAGATGATATGATGATATACTTAGAGAATCCCGGGAGATTCAAGTAAAAAACTACTTGAAATAATAAACAACTTTGGCCAAAGTTGCAGGTTACAAAATGAACCCACTCAAATTTTCTGAATTCCTATATATTAGCAACAAAGTCCAACACCAAGAGATAAAAAGAGAAATCCCATTTAAAGCTAGGGTAGACACTATAAAATACTTAGGAGTTTAACTGCCAAAACAAACCCAGGGATTATATGAACACAATTACAAGACACTTTTTGCACAAATAAAGTCAAATTTAAGTAAGTGGAAAAACATCAGTTGTTCATGGGTAGGATGAGCTAATATAATAAAAATGACAATTCTACCTAAATTAATTTACATATTTAGTACCATACCAATTAAACTATCAGATACTTGTTTTCTAGAGCTGGATAAAATAATATCAAAATTCATTTGGAAGAACAAAAGGTCCAGAATATCAAAGGGACTAATGAAAAGAAATGCTTGGGAAGGTGGGTTAGCGCTACCAGACCTCAATTTATGATAAAGCAGCAATTATCAAAACCACTTGGTACTGGCTAAGAAATAGAGGGGTAGACAAATGGAATAGATTTGACACTCAAGACACAGTTGGCAAGGAATATAGCAACCTCCTGTTTGTTAAACCCAAAGACCCCAGCTTCTGGGATAAGAACATACTGTTAACTGGTTAACAGTGTGGCAGAAATTAGGTATAGACCCATGCCTGACACCATGCACAAGAATAAAGTCCAAATGGGTACATGATTTAGGTATAAAGATTGATACCATGAATAAACTGGAGAAGCAAGGAATGGTGTATTTATCAGATTAATGGAAAGAGGAAGAATTTTTCACTAAAGAAGTGATAGAAAGCATTATGAAATGCAAGATGGATAATTTTGATTACATTAAACTGAAAAAGTTTTTGCACAACCAAACCCAATGCAACCAAAATTCAGAGGGATGTAGTAAATTGGGAAAAAAATTTTTACAGCTAAGCTTGGGGATAAAGGCCTCATTTCTAGACTATATAGAAAACTGACTCAAATATATAACCATACAAGTCATTCCCCAATTGATAAATGGTCAAAGGATATGAACAAGCAATTTTCAGGGGAAGAAATCAAAGATATCTATAATCATATGAAAAAGTGCTCTAAATCACTACAGATTAGAGAGATGCAAATCTAAACAACTCTGAGGTACCACATCACACCTAGAAGATTGGCAAATATGACAGAACAAGAAAATGATAAATGTTGGAGAGGATGTGGGAGAGTGGGAACACTAATTCATTGTTGGTGGAGTTGTGAGCTCATCCAACCATTCTGGAGAATGGTTTGGAACTATGCCCAAAGGGCTACAAAAATGTGCGTACCCTTTGACCCAGTAATATTGCTACTAGGACTGTATCCCCAAGAGATCATAAAAATGGGAAAGGGTCCCACATGTACAAAAATATTTATAGCAGCACTCTTTGTGGTTGTCAAGAACTGGAAATCAAGGAGATGCCAATCAATTGGGGAATGGCTGAATAAATTATGGTATACGAATGTAATGGAGTACTATTCCATAAGAAATGATGAACAAGAAGACTTCAGGGAGGCCTGGAAGGACTTATATGATCTGATGCTGAGTGAAAGGAGCAGAACCAGGAGAACCCTGTGCACAGCAACGACCACAGTGTGCGAGAGTTTTTTCTGGTAGACTTGGAACTTCGTAATAATGCAAGAACTTACTAAAAAAAAGAAATCCCAATGGTAGTATTCTAACACAAAATGTCTTCCACACTCAGAGAAAGAAATATGGAAGTCATTCGCAAAATGTAGCAGATCATGTTTGTATATGTGTAGGTTTTAGTGTATTATGTTTTGATTTCATATATGAGTTCTTCCATTTATTTTAGTTCGACTACATAATATGACTACTGTGAAAATGTACTCAATAGGAAAGTATATGTAGAACCTATACAGAATTGTATGCTGTCGCGGGGAGGGAGGGAGGTAGTGGGGGAAAGGTGGGGGGAGTGGGGTGGGATAAAATCTTAATTTTAAGGAAGTGATTGTAGAACACCAAAAAAATAAAAATAAATAAATAAATTTATAAAAAATAAACAAAACAAACCTCTGTTAAGTGCACTGATAAATAACTATTCCAGACAACCAAAGATGCAGCATGCTACCCAGTTCTTGATGAAGTGTTAATAGAATTCAAAATGTAGAGTGAGATATACATTTCTGGACTTGATTAATGAAGGAATCTGCCTCAGTTGATTGAAATATAAAGATATATAGGTATCTGTTATGTGTATATATATATATGTATATATATACATATATATTCTTTTGTTCAATTGTGAAGGGAGGGGAATTGGAATAAGAACAATAAATACATATTAAAGAAAGAAATACGGGGGAGGAGCCAAGATGGTGGAGTAGAAAGACTCACCTATGCTAGCTCCGAACCCATAGCCCATAAATTTCCTGTAAAAAGAACTCCCCACAAATTCTGGAGCAGTGGAAGCCGCACAGCAACGCAGTGGAGGAGATTTCCATTCCAGAGAGCCTGGAAAAACCGGCACCAAAGGTCCACTGTACACTGGACAGCAGAGCCCAGCCCTGCCCAGCCCTGCCCGCAGGGCCCCAAGAGGAGCAGATCCGAGCAGGCTTCATGGATGGAACCTCCAGCGGCTGCGAATGTCCCTCCACCCACAGGCGCTACAGATCAGTGAGAGAGACTTCTGGGCTGGCTGAGAGGGGAGCAGGGTGTCTCCATAACTCAGGCCCCCTTGGGAGGCAGCAGCAGAGGCAGCGGCAGAGGCAGCAGCGGCCCGGAACTCCCGGAGCAGACAGGAGCTCAGGGCCATTACCAAAGGTCTCTGCATAAAGCCCCTGAGGGAACTGAGCCTGGGAGGCAGCCCTGCCCCCACCCAAGCACCAGAACTTAAGCTCACATTGAATAGCAGCCCCATCCACCACTGAAAGCCCAGAGGCTGGGGAGCAGCATTTGAATCTCAGACCCCAAGCACTAGCTGGGCAGATCTAGGCAGGGGTGGAGAGGAATTTCAGAAGTCAAGTAACTGGCTGGGAAAAGCCCAGAAAAGGGAAGAAAAATAAGACCATAGAAAGCTACTCTCTTGGGGAAGAGATATTTCTTCCTCCTTTCATTTCTGATGAGGAAGTACAATGCTTGCCATCAAGGAAAGATGTGGAGGTCGGGGCCTCTGTATCCCAGACATCCGAAGTGGATGTCCGGTGGGCTCAGGCCATGGAAGAGCTCAAAAAGGATTTTGAAAATCAAGTTAGGCAGGTGGAGGAAAAACTGGGAAGAGAAATGAGAGAGATGCAAGAAAAGCATGAAAAACGGGTCAATAACTTGATAAAGGAGACCCAAAAAAATGCTGAAGAAAATAACACCTTGAAAAATAGGCTCACTCAATTGACAAAAGAGGCTCAAAAAGCCAATGAGGAGAAGAATGCTTTCAAAAGCAGAATTAGCCAAATGGAAAAAGAGGTTCAAAAGCTCACTGAAGAAAATAGTTCTCTCAAGATTAGAATGGAACAGATGGAGGCTAATGACTTTCCGAGAAATCAAGAAATCAAACAAAACCAAAAGAATGAAAAAATGGAACATAATGTGAAATATCTCATTGGAAGAAATAATAAAATTAAATTTTAAAAAGAGGGGGTTTTAAAGTTTAGAAAGAGGGTATTTGACTTCGAGTTCCTTAGCTGTAAATACAAGATCCCATGATCCTGTGAAGTTCAGAAGTCCTGAAGTGAGAGTAATGAAACTCTTGGTTGATCAGGATAGTTTGAATACCATTTTAAATATTTGATTTTTTTGAAATAAATCTCACTAATTACCTGTGAAAATTTATTTTCTCTTCTATTTGTTTATTTCACAGTCTATATATATATATATATATATATATATATATATATATATATATATACACATACACACACATATATACATATATTTACATATGACATAAAAGTTAAATGTAAAATTACATAGGCAAACTTTAAAACTAAATAAATAGCAAGGCTCTTGGAAAAGTTAAAAGAACATGCATATCATGGATTTTAAAGAAAATAGGGATGCCAAATAGTAATATGTTCATAATCATCATTGTGGCATGACTATGGTGGCATCTCACAGTTAACTTAGCAAATTTGGGTACCATGAAGTAGAAATTTCTTCCCTTTTTGAAATAGGAGAAAAATATAAAAAACAATCATGCAAGGGAATTGAATCCTGAAACTAGGGTGAATCATAGAATTATGGATCTGGAAGGAAACTTGAAGATCATTTGATTCAACCCATCTTTTGTCTGTTGACAGAACCAGCTCTCAGATTACCTAAGTGATTTGTTCCAAAGGCACTAGTCTTCTGCTTCCTATTGCAACATATGACTATTCCAGGAAAATTCCTTTGTCAAATTCTGTCTGTGTTAAAGAGGGGACAAAGATAATTAGTAGGGGCCGTGAAAATATGAGGATCTCCTAAATCTTCATTTTAGTGCCCAAATGGGATTTATTTTTGTTGAAGAACCAAGCATTTTAACAGAGGAACTAGCAAGGAGCTCCTTTGATGCTTTACATTTTACTCCTTTCTCTTTTCCATCATCTGGAAGTATAGAAAATCAATTAATCAATGAATGGCATGATCCTAGTTCTCCCTAGTTACTCCCAAGCCTGTAGGTCAGTCTTTTCAATTTCCAATTTATTCTGAAATTCTCAAAAGACCAAGCCAGTTTTCTATCGGAATATCACATGGTTATGGTGAAAAACATCTAATTTACTTAAAATAGAAAAGCAAGTTAAAAATCAGCAAACAAGCCATAAATATCAAACCCTCTTACCAGCTAAGGCTCAAGAGAAACCTTCCACACATTTTCACAGATGTAAAATTTTGAGTCCAAAATAGTCTGTGTCTCATCTTAAAGGAAGCAGGACATGCTGGGTTAATAAACTGTTTAGGCAACCACAAAGGTTGGTACATTTCGATTCCTTGGTAATAGTACTATTTGTTCCTAAGAGATCAGGAATCTGCGTTCCTTATCCCATTGTGAGAAGGCTGAATTCTTCAGGGACTTGAAGAGGACAGACCACATCCTATTCTAAGTCACGTCACAGTAGGCGTGCTGAAACATCTGGAGCAATATCTTCTGCCATTGACAAGTCAGAAATGGAAATCTCAGACTGCTCCAGACACCTGGCAGGATACAGTATATACCTTACTTACTATTCCCCATCCCTCACCCTTATTTCTTATTCTGTTTTATCATCTTTCTGAGTTTTTGTTGCAAGTTCCTGCTTCATAAAGTATCTCTGTGGCACTATGTACCTACTCATGTTCTCCTTAGTTAGATAGACTATCTCTGGCTACAAAGACTCATGAGAAACCAAATATTCCTTACTAGACTTACAAGTAGCAGAAAGAGGAATAGAAAATAGATAATCCACAAAACTGGATAATCAGCCCCTGAATGAGTGACAAATGACTATATTTGAGAAAAAAAGTTCAAATGACTTTTCTTTCTTTACTTATAATGTAGGATTACATTATAGCTTCATTTTATAATTCAGCAAATACACACACCAAGGTTATAATTTATCTAAAGTGACATGACTATTATTGCAACACAATATTCTCTCCACTTTGAAAGTTCTTTCCTTCCATGTGACTCCTTCCTCTGACTAGTCAGTTCCTTCCAGCACTTCCACTTTAAGCAAAGTGCCCAGGATAGCCATGTTCTCTTCATCACGTCTGGGCTCTCTATTCCTGACACTCCAAACTTATTTTTCTACCATGCCTCAGTAATGGTAATCTGACTTCCTGTGCTCCACCCCCCTGACTTTTCATCTTTCTCTTCTTATATGCCATTTCCCCACATTAGAATATTAGCTTCTTGAGGTCAGAAAATGTCTTTCTTTTAATTTGTGCAGTGCCTGACACATAGTAAATGCTTAATATATCCTTATTGACTTGACATGGTGCCATAATCATACAGGGAATGTGATTTTATTGCTAAAAACTAGAAAATCCAATCAATTCTGATTTCATTTTATAATTAATTCTATTCTATATCACCCCCAACTTGCTTTAAAATTGCCTAAGCAATGTTTGTTTGTTTGTTTGTTTGTTTGTTTTTGCCTCTGAGTTAAGTGCAAAAGTTCAGCTTTCCTTGCTGAGCTAAGTTGTCACGTAAATCACCTTAATTCAAAGAAATATATTGTCTCTACACTTCTTACTGCCCGTGTGCAATTCAAGGAGATCTGTTATCCGGCTAACAAGCCTTGCAAGATGCAGGTGGATGGATGCCAGGAAGTTTGTTGTATTTGCAATACTGGTTCTCCTTCAAGAAAGTGTGGGTTGTTATTGCTTTCACTGTAACTAATCATGAAAGTGGACACTACCAATGAACTTTCTGTGGTTGTTGTGTTCATCCTTTGTTTTCAAAGAAGACCTTGACATCAGAGAAATGATGACAAGACTTGCACTTGACTTTGTTTTGAGTGAGGGAGGGCTGTGCAGGTCATCAACCTCACTTCTCCTCCTGAGCCCTCTGGATCCAGTGACCAGATATTCATCAGGATGACTGGAGATGATGCAGGATGCACTGGGAGACCTTGGCCTTTTTGGCTGGCCTTTTCAAGTATTCACTTAGAGGGAGGTAATGCCCATTGAGCGAATAGACCTCTTGAAAAAGTAGTCAGAGAATGGTCTTTTTAATGAACAAAAAAACCAAAAAAATAACTACATCAACCTGTGAAGGAAACAGAAACTGTTACTATGATGATCATTCTAAGCCAGCCAATAAGTGGAGCTTGAGCAGAGACCTATTGTTGCGGAGTCTATGGGCTTCAGAGTGCACTATGTTTAAGGTTTTGGGAACAACAAGGAAGGAAGGAAGGAGGGAAGGAAACAGGGAAGGAAGAAAGGAAGGAAAGAAAGAGGGAGGGAGGGAGGACATCTAGCAACAAGATGGAAGAAGACGTTGTTGCTAGTCCTGCATTTCTGACTTCCATCCAATCATATTATATTCCATCATTCATGATACTTCAAACTTTGTAACCAAATATGCTGTTTTATACTTCTTGTATTTTCTTCTCTTTGTAGTTCCCCAAACTACATGAAGGCTAGCAAGCCCTACCTCATGGTCTTTTGATGACTGAAAAGTAGAGAGACACTTTTACTGGTAATTGCTTGCCTTACCGATAAATTAAATGTGTGCAGAACTTCATACATCAATTTAGCATCATTTCACCTTATTTTGATAGTAACAAAAGGAACTCCTTTAACCAATGAATATTAACACCTTCTGTGCAATTTACATGTTTAGAGACTTGTCTAGAACACACGGGAGTTAAGTGACCCATCCATTCTGGTTATCCTGGCAGTGAGACTGTTTCTCTTTTGCTCTATGGCATGATGCCTAATTATGTAGCTCGGATGAAGACGTGTAATGACAGTGATTTTAGCTTTGCAAACACCAAGCCATGAAAAGTACATGGAGATTGTCACACTTAAACTACATTATCGCCAATTTATGTAGATATGAGGACGTCTTCCTAATCTCACATCAACAAATCCTTATTGATTTACCACTAAATACACAACTCTGAGCTTTGAAAGATGCTTTAAATATGTATTGCCCGTTTGAGCAAGTCTTCCTTGGCTGCTGATCCAGTCCAGTTCATTTCACTGTTTCGTATTTTGCCTTCAAACACTTTCTTACACTTCTGTTCTCCCCTTTGCACTCATTTGTTTTATTATCCATCTTAAATCTAACACTCTGTGTCCAATTATTTCTCTATCATTCTCCATTGAACACCATGTAATTATGCCTTTTTCTACATTCCAAAATATCTAGCACACTGTAGGTACTCACTAATACTATATAGAATGATAGTTTTGATTAAACTTGTTCCTGTTCAAATAAAGGCTTTTTCTTCTTTCTTTCAAACTTAGCCTTTGGCAAAGCTAATGGTGCTGGAAAATGCTATATGAACAAGTTAGCTGATGAAGACCATGCCACAAGCAGAGAAAAGCAGTCAAGACAAATAAATTTCTAAAGATGAAATTCTAGGCACATATATGGAAGAGCAAAGCCCTTCTGTTTAAGAATAATGATAACAGTTGACATTTATATAGTGTTTTGAAGTTTGCAAAATGATTTTTTTGTAAAAAATCCATCATCTCATTTTTACCTTAAAATAACCCTGTGAGGTAGGTGCTCCAGACAGTTTACAAACAGGAAACTGATGTTAACTGAGACTGTAACTTATACATGGGCACATAGTTAAATGTCAATCAATCAGCAGGCATTGATGTCTCCTTACGTAGGCACAAGGGATGTAAACACTCAAAGACAGGCAGTCCTTGCTCCTATTCTGCTGAGGGGGCAGACTGGGGAATTGAAGGAAAACATCAGAAGTGGGAGTTAAATCCAATTTTTCCTTACTCCAAGTCTAGTCTGATATCTATTGTTCCATGTTGCCTATGAGCCAATAAGAAGGGAAGAAGGAAAGGGGCACAAAACACAAATAAACAGAAAGAGAAGTAAAAATTATTTGTGAAAAAACTTGCTAAAAACCTTGACTTCCAATTTCAGCATGGCAGTTGGGGAGCCAGAGATAAAAGGGCTGAAAAGAGTATGAAGGCAAAAAGTGTGCCTAACAGATTTCACCAGTTCTTCATATATAATATCAGCATGGTAGCTAAAAGCTTTCATTCTGCCTGGAGATAGTAAACTAATATTAGCTTTAAGTCTTATTGAGAACTCAGGGCTATCTTAACATGCCATTAGTAACTGAAACATGAATGTAACCATAGCTTCCAACAAGCTAGCATTAGAATGATTGATTTGAATAAGAGGTCCATTAATGTACAAGCTGCTTGATTTTCACATAGCTTATCAATTTATTTCATCTTGAAGTGACTCAGTGCCAGGCTGAGAAACACATTTTGAAATTCATGCCATATTAATTTAGCCAAATATAGAAAAGTCTCTTTATCATCAGAACAGTACCTTCCAGAACACTGATGCAAAAATGCTAGGGAGTTGTTTCCTGTAGAGACATAGTCATTCCTACCATTTGCGGATACTTTTTGTCTTCAATCAAATATGGATAAAGTTTCTTCTTTACAACAGAATATAACAAAAGGTCTGCAAAAGAAGCTGCTTGGCATGGACCAGAAACAGAATTACCATATACTTATTTAAAATTTACAAAATTCTTTGATCAGACACTCATTTATTTTGCAGTGACTATTTTTCTAGTATATGTCCCTGATTTTACCTCGAAATAATCAATTTATTCATAGAATCAACAAATGCTTATTGACTATTTACAAAGTATAAAGTTCTGTGCTAACTTTTAAAGGTACTAGACAGAGGAATAAGATAGTCCCAGGGCTCCAAGAGTTTAGAGGGTGAGATATGTGAAAGGTAGTGGATAAGGCACTAAACTTAGAATTAGGAATACCAGGGGCTGAATAACACAACACTAATTCATTGTTGGTGGAGCTGTAAGTTGCTTCAAACATTCTGGAGAGCAATTTGGAACTATATGCAAAGGGCTGCAAGAAGGTGCATACCCTTTGACCCAGCAATATCAGTGCTAGGATTGTATCCCAATGAGATCATAAAACTGGGAAAGGGTCCCACATGTACAAAAATCTTTATAGCAGCTCTCTTTGTGTTGACCAAGAACTGGAAATCAAGGGGATGCTCATCAATTGGTGAATAGCAGAACAAGTTGTGGCATATGAATGTAATGGAATACTATTATGCTATAAGAAATGATGAACAGGAAGACTTCAGTGAGGCCTGGAAGGACCTATATGAATTGATGCTGAGTGAAAGGAACAGAACCAGGAGAATTTTATACACAGCAACAACCACAGTGTGTGAGGAATTTTTCTGGTAGACTTAGCCCTTCATAGCAATGCAAGGACCTAAAAAATTCCCATTGGACTCGAGGAAAAATGCTTTTCACATCCAGAGAAAGAACTGTGGAATTGGATCATAGAAGGAAGTAGACTATTTTGTCTTGTGTTATATTTTGTTTTGTTGTCATGGTTTCTCCCGTTCATTTTAGTTCTTCTATGCAACATGATTAAGGTGAAAATGTACTTGATAAGAGTGCATACATAGAACCTATATAGGATTGCATGCCCTCTTGGGGAGGGAGTGGGGACCAGGGAGGAAGGCGGGGGAGGTATGGAGAAAATCTAAGATTTATGGAAGTGATTGTAGAAAACTGAAAACAAATAAAATAATTAAAATTAGATAACAGAAATTAAAATTACACTTCAAACATAAACGATTATGGTAATAAGGACAAAAAAGAGTGATGGACCCAAAAAAATCTATATGAACACAAAGGAATAAACTACGGAAATATGCAAATGATGAAAGGAATACTACATAACAACATTTCAGTATAAAAGAGAAGCACAAATTACATAAGGGTCTTTTAGTATAGTTTTATCATCCTTCTTCCCATTAAGGTTTTTGTTTATCTGTCTGTTTTTTGCTCTGTTACCTTTGTGTTCTTTTAGTAATATGCCTCAGTGATGTTAGGATGAGATCTAAGTAAAACAATTCTGAGGCAATAAAATACAGAAACGTTGAAGCTTTGCTTATCTTTGACTGGTTCCCTTTTCTTCTTTTAGCATTTTATTTATTTATTTATTTGTCTCATTCATTCATTCATTCATTTTTCAATTACATGTAAAGATCGTTTCCAATGTTCACTTTTATAAGATTTTGAGTTCCAAATTTTTTCTCCCACCCCCTCTCCCCCTCCTCAAGATGGCTTGCCATCTGATTTAGGCTATACATATACAATACTGTTAGATATATTTTCACAGTAGTCAAGTTGTAAAGTGAGAATCAGAACAAAAGGGAAAAATCAAGAGAAAGAAAAATATTGCATTTCAATCTGCATTCAGACTCCATAGTTCTTCCTCTGGATGTGTATAGAATTTTCCATTGTGGGTATTAATGGAATTGTCTTAGATCATTGCATTGCTAAGAAGAGCTATACCTATCAATTTGGTCACTGTACAGTGTTGCTGTTACTGTGTACAGTGCTCTCTTGGTTCTTGACCAGTTCTTGATATTCATTTAAAAAAAATAAAAAATGGAAGGTACTAAATCTTAATTCCCATATGGAAAGACAATCTTAGTCTTACGTAGCTAAGATAAGCAACTGAATTTATCCTCCATATTGAAAACCTGCTTCCTAGAATTCTTATGCAAAGAGACTTTCCTTCTGTCATCATTGTTAATAATAGAAGTCCTTTAAAGGAAATGTGCTTTTGTCCTAACATTATTAGGGCCTTATGTAATTATTGGGAGCATAGCATCTGTTGTTCAGATATTTCAAATGTATAAACAGAATCAACAACCCATTTGAGATCATGCTAGTTAATATAGAACATTACCACTTGTGTTAACACTACAATTTGTGTGAGTTATTATATGATATGCTGGAGAAATGTTTTGTATACAGAGATCACAATGAAAACTTCCAGCAGCGTTACTCAGCTGTTCAAAATGGAACTTAATGGTTCTCAACATCCCTTCCAGTAAAGGATGCATAAATTCTAGGCACAAAAAAGAAAAAATTTGAATTTTAGCTTCCTTGTACTTTGCATTTTGTGGAATCATCTGGAATATTAAGTTCAATTATAGATACTAGATTTCAAGGAAGTGTATTGAAAAGTTTTAAAGATCACAGTTGTGAAATCAGTATGGTCTTTGTTTTTGAGGTTTTGAGTCAATGTGAGATGAAAACAACTGAAGGATAATTTTCAGGCACTTGAATGGCTATTATGGAGAGAAAGCATTAATCTTGTTCTGTTGGAATCCAAAAGTCAGAGTCAGGAGCAAAGGGTGGAAAATGCAAAGGGATAAATCAGACTTGATGTCAGGAATAAAAAAACTTCCTTAACAATTAGAGCTGTTGCAAGATATAATGGGCTCTCTTAGGGTTCTTCCTTTTTGGAGGCTGTCCAGAAGAAGCTAAAAGTTAGGTTATTAAAGGCATTAAGAGTTTCTTTTAGGTATAGGTTGGGTTGGGTGGGCATGGAAGTCCCTTCAAATTCTCAGAATGCTGTGATTCCATGACTGTGTGAGGTGACATGCATACTGTGGACAGTGTGTTAGACCAGGACTCAGAAGATCTGAAGTCAAGGTCTACCTCCATCAATTTACTAGAAGTGTGATTTTGCACACATCATTTGACCTCTCTGAAACACAATTTTCTCATTTTAAGTGTGAATAATGTTGATAATACATACTTCAACTATCAAAGGACATAATGTATACAAATCACTTTGTAAATATAAAATGACATACAGATATTAAGTATTACTATTAAACTTTAATTTCATTCAAATAAACAGCAAAGTTTAGAATATTTTCATCTCATTGTTATTAGGCCACATTGATATTCACTTACAGTATTCTCTAGAATGATATATGCTACCAAATTTGTAGTATTTTCATAAATATTACAATGGTGAAGATAGCAGATATATTACATGTCCTGTGAGTTATTAATTCTATTTATAAAAATATAAAAAAAGAAAAGATAATTTGGAATCATTCATCTCTTAGATTGCCTTGAATCGTTATAATTTGAGTACGAAATATTCATCATTAATTTGTTGTTTCATCTCTGGCTTTATTTTTAAGATAAATATGATTTAGCTTTTCAAACATTTCACATGATTAGGAAGTAATTGTTCTATGATGTCTAAGTACATGTTTTCATATGTGGCAAATAGAGCAGATAAGCTCTGTCTAAAATTTGTTTCATTTATTTCATATTTAATTTTATTTAGAACAGTGATTTTGAACTTATTTGTACTTTATTTTCTTCAGAAAAAAATTTATTCATTAAAACACAAGAAAAGTCAGTCACTACACATTTATGAGGCACCTACTATGTGCCAGCAGGCACTCTAATAATAGCTGCAGTTAACAAAAAAAGGGGAAAAAAGACACAATTCCTACCTTTAAGAAGTTCACAATGTAATAGGAGAGACAATGAGCAAGCAAACAAGTTAAATACAGGATAAATATGAGATAATTAAGGGAGGGGAGACACTAGAATTAATCTTCATTGGGCAATTCTTCTTGCAAAGCATGGGATTTCATCTGGAATTTAAAGGAAGCCAGGAAAATCCGTAGACAGAGATGAGGAAGGAGATCACTCCAGGCATGAGGGAACCAGGAAACTGCCTGGAGCAGAGAAAAGGACTTGCCCAAAGTGACAATAGATTACAGAAGTACCTTTCCTAGTTTATTAAAATTTATGAAAATTGCTAACAGGGAGATCAGGAAGAAAGAAGAAAATGATAATGAGGATGAGGATGATGATGATGGTGATGATGAAGATGGTGATGGTGATGTTCTTGATGATGATGATGATGATGATGATGATGGTGATGATGATGATAAGCAGGACAAAGACCTAGTTCCTTAGCTTTGGAATTAGATATCAATTGTCCAAGTCAGCTAAGACCTGAAAATTATATATGGTAGTTTTCTTGTGTGATATAGAGAGAACTACACATTGTTTGCACATAGTGCAAATTCAGCAACTATTAACAACAATGGGGGCAGGCAGGTGATTCAGCTGATAGAGTGCTGGGCCTGGACTCAGGAAGACACATTTTCCTGAGTTCAAATCCGACCTCAGACACTTACCAGCTGTCTGATCCTGGTCAAGTCTGACCCCATTTGACTCAGTTTCCTCACCTGTAAAATGAGCTAGAGAAGGAAACGGCACACTACTGCAGTAACTTTGACAAGAAAAGCCAAATGGGTCACAAAGAATTGGATATAACTGAAAAGCAAAAGCAAAAATGACTAAACAACAACAGCAAAGATGAAGGAGGGGACAGTTCCTGCATGGAGAGGACTTTTTTGCTAGTAGAAAAATCTGTATTACTGCCAAAAATTTGTCAGAAGTTAAGTATCATCAAGATTCCCTCAAATCTTCCCATTTACTAACTATACCAAAGCATGACACATAGATAGGTAAGTGACAAATACAGTTTTAGGAATACTTGTGGAATCACCAAGACATTCCTAAGGAGCAAAAATTTTCAGTGCAGTTAAATATATATATATATATATATATATATATATGTACATATATATATGTGGTTTCGTGTATATACACATGTTTATGTGTATTTATACGTATGTATGTGTATATGTGTGTATATATAATATATATCTATATATACTTTAGATATAATTAACATTAGAAAGTTATTGGATAATTTTCTCTTTGATTTGATTATTGTATAATACAGAAATTTCATGCTAATTATAATTAAAAATTGTTTTCAAAAAAAATTTTATTACAACGAATAATTTATAATTTTATAAATAATATAACTAGACAGTAGCCCTCTAATTCACTTTCACTCATAGCCTGGGTCCAGAGTGGGTGGCTACTACTGTCATAGGCTTTATGGGTAAATCTGTGGGTGACTACTCCTAATAATACAGTTCACAAGTCCCCATCAATATCCTTTCTATGAATAATAATCCAAGAAATTCAATTCATTTTTAGGGTAATCTCTTTCCCAAAGCCTATTTGTATCGGAACTCTCTCCTTATGGGTAGAGTTGAATGCCCTGCCCAGTGTGAGGAGTGGAGTACGGTTAGAGAGATGAGAGAGCCCCAGCCTTCACCAGTCCTCCCTGGTTGTGTCTTTGATGGGTACATGTTGTAAAACTTCCTAAATCTACATCCTGCCCCATAATTCTCTGTCAGTGCAGTTAGTATTCAGGTACAGGCATTTTATGAATCTTTGACACTAAATAAAGTCAAAGGCTATCTGTTAAAGTTAACTCTCTGTTATGCTATTAGGCAAAAAAAAAAAAAATGGCATGAGGAGAAGTCTATTTGATTACTAAAAACTTTTTTTCCTAAGAATCTCAGAGCTGAAGGGGAACCATTAATGAGCAATCATGTCCTCTACAACCTAACAAGTGGTCATCTAGTCTTCATATGAAGATTTCAAAAGAAATGAAACACAATACTTCCAGAGGAAATTAATTCCATTTTAGTAGAGTTTTCAATGTTAGTGTTTATCTTACATGAAGTTGAAATCTCCTGCAATTTTCAATTGCCCTTAGTTCAGTCTTCTAAAGCCAAGTAGAGAAGAAAAAGAAAAAAAAATGTAAATCCGTCTTCCAGGGGAAAGTACTTCAAATACTAGAAGACAGATATTACAACTTTACTACATCTCTTTCTCCAGTTGTCTCTTTTCTAAGGCAATATAACTGTTTTTCATTTTCTAAATGAACCAAGCAAATTCATTGGTAATGTGGACAATTGGTAATGAAATAACTATCAAATATCGGGTGACTCATTTTAATTTCTTCTACCAGATATTATTGCAAAAATAAAAATTACACTGTCCATCTATCCATAGATAAAACAGGAAATCTCAGAATGTATGTTCACGCAGAAGTTGTGTGTAATGGACACTGATTTATCTATATTCTCCTGCTTGTTTTCTTCATAGCCAAAAAAAGCATTTGCTAGGTGATGCTTTGAGCATAGGCTCTGAGTATGGAACAGCAATGAAAAGAAATGGTGCAGGTTCAGTGATTAAATTTCATCACTCCTTTTCCCAAAGAAAATTAACAATCACGCTACCTAATTTCAACAGATGGTTAAACAGTTTTTTTTAAAAATAAAAATTAAAGTAAAACTGGTGACCATGGAATAACAGAAGACTATATAATTTTCATTTCATTTCAATAAAGCAAATAGTTACTGAATTGAATCATGATCAAAATTAAAATTATGCTGCACAGGCCCTGTGACCATGGGAATGCAGGAAGGTAAAATTCAGTGTCATAAGTGAATTATTTCTGGATGATCAGGAAGTCTATGGACAGATTCTGGCAACTGATAAACGTGGGAAGCAAAAAATAAAAATAAAAAGAAGCAGTCCAGACTGTATAAGAGTGCCTATGCTAATGCTAGAAAACTACAAATACAAAAACAAAATAGAGCACTTAGAATACTTTGGATACACTATTAACTTTTGCAAGGACATCATTTCTTCTCACAAAAATGGTGGATACAAATCATTGAACTCGATGGACTTTTGGTATGTAATAGTGTAAAATCTTGCCATTGAAATTCAAAATAAACCTCTCTTCACCTTTTCTTTCATTAAATATTGAGAGAAAATATGTATCTTTTCTCCCTACAATGATACTTGTATCTCTAGGATTAAAAAGAAAATTGCAAAACCTCAGGAGTTTTGTCAGAATTAATTTTAAAATAAGAGCACTTTTACATTTTTAGTATTTCTCCTTTGAGACAGTAGAGAAATAATTGATATAATACTGCCCCAAATGCAGGCATTGATAGAATGCACTTTATTGGAAATGAGAACATTTATTAAGTGCTTTCTATGTTCTGGAAACTGTACCAAATTCTGTAAATACATATATAAAAGAGAGCCATCATAATGTTAACTCTCTGTAAGGAATTTAGGGGAAGATAGAATAAAAAGGGGTGCAGTGACCAGGGATAGGTGACATCAAAGGGATGGGGAGATGTCACAGTATGGACTTTTTAGGTCACATGCTCAACAAGATGAAGGACTAGAAATTTTCTTCAAGTGTCAAAACCTCTCACAGCTCATCAAAATAATTATGCACCAGGAATAAACCAGTTTCAGCTCTCTATATGTTCTCAAACACCAAGAACTCAAACAATGTAAAAACTTTATCAACTTACAACAGAGAAGGCTAATCCTTACACCCGTTTCCACCAGGCATGGTGTTCTGGGGATCTGAGAGGCACAAGTTGTAATAGAACACACCTGTGTACTTCACTGTCCCCTCTTCCCCTTTCCCCCCACCCCAGTGCCTCCCTTATACAAAGAAGAAATCTTCTCTGACTGTCACAAGGAACAGCAGAGGAGCAGCAGAGTTAGGTCAGAGAACTGAGAAATAGAGGTAACTGAGATAGGACATTGTGTTTTGGGAGAAGAGGGTAGCGAGTTAGCAGGAGTGGTATCTCACTAAGCCTGAAAGTGTCCAACATCTGCTGGAGCCAGCTCTGTTCCCGTATGCATAAAGTGACCTTTTTGAATATCATAAAAGTATCTGAAAATTAAAATCAAACATCATATACCATGAAGATACACTAGAAACTTTTCCAGAAAATATAAAAGTAAAATAAGGATGCTCATTCTACCTACTATTATTTGATATAATTTTGGAAATTCAAGAAATATTGATGACAAATAAAAGAAATTCATGTGATAAGGATAAGTGAAGAAGAGTTAAAACTACCACTATTTGCTGTTGGTAGGATGGTTTACCTGGGAAATCCTAAGGAATCAACAAAAATAATAGACAAAGATAACATGCAAAGAAAATAAGTTCATCAAAGTCACAAGCCACAAAATAAACCCTCAAAAATTAACTATATTTCTGTATAACAATAACAGAATTTAGTCAATAATAGAAAGGGAAGTGAAATTCCAAATAACTACAAATGCATAAAATATCTGGGAAATCAATCTACTAAACTGCACATAAAGGACTTAAATGAAATCAAATACAGAGTGCTCCTTCAAGAGATAAAGAACAATTTATATAGTTTCAGAAATTCAGTGCTCATGGATGGACCATGGCAATAAAATTAAAATAACATTATTCCCAGAGAGATGTCATAGGACATTCTGCTTTTCATAAGCAATGAGAGTAATTATTTGGTTACTGGTCCTAAAGCAAGAGGTGGAAATTTAGAGGAGGGTGAAGGTCATAAATGGCATTGCAGGGAGATGGCATGATAGAATTGCTGGGGGAAGCTAAAAGTAATGATTTCTTACTGATCAAGCAGCAATGTAGTGGGAGCTGGAAATCTAGTTGAGATATTGTATGGTAGAGCAAGAGCTATAGAAAGGGAGGAATATATTTATTGGAACTGCCAAATCACGTGCAGAGGGAAAGATAATTGTCTTCAAATATTTGAATGGATTAAGTAAACAGCTCTCAGTATAGGATAGAACTAAGAAGTTTGGGTAAAAATTGCAGAAAGTCAGAAAAAGACCCTGTGGAAATAATAGATGCCCCAAAATGAAAACTACTCAAAAAAGGGGAAAAAAATGCCTCTAGAAATAATTGGTTTTCTTTCATTTGAAGATCTTTCATGTCTTCAAGCAAAGACTGTGAAATCACTAATTGTATTTGTAGCAGAAATCATTCTTGTGTACTTATGGGTTGATCTAGATAGTCCCTAGGTCCATTTCATCTCTGTGAATCTGGCTTGGGGAAGATGGTAAGTCAAACTGAACCTAGCCACAATTCGAAAACTAATGATGACCCTGTTCAGAACAAGACCAAAAAATAAGCAATATCCTACCATTTAAAATTCATTCTAAAGTGTAAAAACTCTCCCAACATAAAGGAGAAAGAAATCTCTTCAAATCCTGTCACTTTCTATCTTTATAGTAGGTCTTGCATTTGGATTCACTGAATCACTACTGTGCATAGTGACCTAGAAAACCATTGGCAACAACCTTTCTCTAAATCTCAGTACAATAAATCAATGTTACAACAGAGTTTAGGGGATATTATTTCATGCACAAAATATCTGGAAGCAATTGTGGCTTGTTCTACTCTTTCATTCAATGCTATTTATCTATATGGAGTTGATACCCCAGGGAATGAGGTAGGAGGAGTTAGGGATAAGAGCTGTGATTTGAAGCTATGATTTCATTGGTATGTGAAGTTTCCTAGAAAAGAACACTCCCAAGGCAGAGCCAAGATGGTGGAGTAAAAGGACAGTTCTGTAGAAGCTCCCCTGTTAAAACTAACTTAAACAAAATATAGAGCAGCAGAAGCCATGAAATGACAGAGTGAAAGAGATTTCCAGCCCAAGGCAGCCTGGAAAGTCTATCACACTTGGCATGAAGCAGAGCACAACTCAGCAGCAGGGACAGGACCAGTGCAGGTTGGGGCAGGGAATCCCAAGTAGCAGCTGTGGTTCCCAGATTGCTCAACCCAAAACCAGCAAAGACAACTTCAAAGGTTAGTGAGAAAGCTCTTTCACATAGAGAAGAAGGGAATATGGTCTGGTTTGGAATATGATATTCCAGAAGTCAAAGGAACTAGGATTAAACCAAGAATGAACTACTCAGCAAAACTGAGTATAATTCTTCAGGGGGAAAAAATGGTCATTCAATAAAAAAGAAGACTTTCAAGAGCTGAATAGACAATTTGCCTTTCAAATTCAAGAATCAAGAGAAGCATGAAAAGGTAAATAGGAAAGAGAAATCATAAGGGACTTACTAAAGTTGAACTGTTTACATTCCTCCATAGAAGGATAATATTTGTAACTATAGCTGGAGGGATTACACACATACACACACACACACACACACACACACAGGGCACAGGGTGAGTTGAATAGGAAGGGATGATATCTAGAAAAATAAAATTAAGGGGTGAAAGAGGAAGACATTAGGAGGAGATGGAGAAATGGAATGGGAAAAATTTTCTCTCATAAAAGAGGCAAGAAAAAGCTTTTTCAAAGGAGGGGAAAAGGGTAGAGGTGACAGGGAAAAAAATGAAGCTTACTCTTATTACATTTGGCTTAAGGAGGGAATAACATGCACACTCAATTCCATAGGAAAATCTATCTTACACTCCAGGAAAGTAGGGGAGAAGGGGATAAGTGGGTAGCACAAGATGAAAGAAGGGAGAGAAAATGGGAGGAGGGAGTAATTAGAAGTAAACACTTTGGGGAAGGACAAATCAAAGAAGAGAATACAATAAATGAGGGCAGGATAGGATGGATGGGAAATACAGCTAGTCTTAACCAACATGACAATTATGGAAGTCTTCTGCAAAACTACACATATATAACCTATATTGAATTTCTTTACCTTCTCAGTGGGTATGAGTGGGGAGGGAGGAAGGGAGAGAAGTTGGAACTCAAAGTTTTAGGAACAAATGTTGAGAATTGTTTTTGCATGCAACTGGGAAATAAGAAACACAGGTAATGGTGTATAGAAATCTATCTTATCCTACAAGAGAGAAGATAGGAATATGGGCAAGGAAGGATGTGATAGAAGGGAGGGAAGATTGGGGGAAGGGGTAGTCAGAATGCACAGGGTTTTGGGGTGGGGGAGGAGAGATATGGGGAGGGGAGAGAGAACTCAAAATTTTGTGGAAATAAATGTTGAAAATTAAAAATAACTAAATAAAAAAAACATCAAAATAAAAAAAAGAAAGCAAAAAAGAAAAGAACACTCCCTCCAGCAATACAGGTTGGCACATTCTCTGCAAAATTCTTCAACTATATCTCTTTCTCTCCATGCACACAACTGTCACCATGGTATAGATCAGCATTACCCCTTTACCTAAACTCCTGTAAGGGGTAGGTAGGTAGCACAGTGGACAGAGCGATGGGCCTTGAGTCAGAAAGACTCTTCTTTCTGAGTTCAAATCTTATACACTTTCCAGATGTGTGACCCTGGGCAAGTCACTGAAGTCTGTTTGCCTCAGTTTCTTCTGTGAAAATGAGCTTGAGAAGGAAATGTCAAACCCACTCTAGTATCTTTGCCAAGAAAACCCCAAATGGGGCCACAAAGAGCCGGACATAACAGAAATCACTGAACAACAACGGATTACTGTTAAAGTTGGTTAGACTCCTTGCCTCAAATCTTTCCTCAATCCAATATAAACTCCACTTTGACACCAAAATGATTTTCCCACCATGTCACCACCTTCTCCTTTCCTGTTCAATCAATTTCAGTGGTTCCTAGGTATTTCCAGAATCAAATATGAAATGTTCTCTTTGACCTTAAAAGCCCTTTATAATCTTGCCCTTTTCTACCTTTCCAGTCTTCTTACTCTTTACTTCCCTCAATATATTTTACCATTGAGTGACACTATTTTATTTCTCACACATATTTCCCAGTTCTTTGCTTTTTCACTGACTGACTCCTAGCACTAATATGTTCTCCCTTCTCACCTCCTTTCTTCCTTGCCTTCCTTCAAGACTTAGTTCAAATCCTTCCTTCTGTAGAAGACCTTTCCTCTTGTTTACCCACCCATCCACTCCATATCTTCCTTCTGAGATTTCCTTCTACCTCTATTGTATATACATTATATGTACTTTAAAAAATATATGCTATCTCTCCCATTAGAACAATGCACCGTAATGCCACAAGTATGTTACATAATCTAAGGACCAAAATAGTTTGGGAAACATGGTTGAAATGACTAGGAAAAAAAGAGAGGAAATGAAAACACTCTTTATCCTAAACTAATATTAGGAGGTGAATTTGCAAGATTCTGCTTGGAAGTTCAAGATGAGCCCAAAGTTAGGAGAGGTAGCCCAAATTGAAGCCAATTCTGGTAAGAAGAAAAGCTCAAATTTATTTATATAAAATGCTTAGAAACACTTGAATGAAATGTGTGACAGAAATGTGAATTATTGGTGTTTTAGATTTTTTGATCAAGTTAATTACTTCAAAATTTCCTACCTTGGAGGAATGAACAAATTAGGCAATGTTTGCGAGTTTCTTTGATAGACCTAAACATCTGTATTCATATATGTCAAAATAATTTAATGGTGATTCCATGAATTTTGAGGAGAACTTGGAGTTAATATGAAAAGTCTGTGCAGAACAATTGAAAAGAAAAAGATGATGGACTAAAATGTAATGTTGGCTCTTAGCCAACAAAGTTGGATTGAAATCATACATTTTTATCTATTTTCAAAGAAGTGCAATGATTCTTTCTCAAATTTTTTCTCTTTCTCACTCTTCATTTTCTCTAATCTCCCACCACTATTTCCTGCATTTTAAAATCTCATAGAGTATAATTGATATCTCAGAAATTATGCCCCCTACTGTGGATAAAAATACAACTGGGAAACTAATAGAAATAGGAGTGGGAATGAATGATTTTTTCACTCTTTTTCTGTCTCTGCAGTCAAGGCCTAGACTGTAAATTCTTGACAGCAGGGACTCTGTTTTTATTCTCATACTTCCCCTGCCCAGTATTTTATACATAGAAGCCACTCAAGATGCATTTACAGATGATGTAATGATGAAAAAAGAATATAACTATCCTCTGTTCTCATGTCTCCACCTCATTCTTTAGCCCTGCTTCTTTTTTCTTCCACTCCCAAGAGTTTTAATAGGTCTTCCCTACCTGATTAGGTGAAACTGTTAAGGATTGAAGAAAGGAACTGAGTGATACACAGACTTAATAAGGAGCCAACTTTAAATTAGAGAAAGATACAGTGGAATTCTACTTGACTTTTTAAGTGAATGAGGGAAAAAAGAGGGGAATAATGAACTAGAGAAAAGCAAGAAAGAAGACTAAACAAGCAGGGCTTCAAAAGGAGACAAAGGAATAATAAAGTGGAGAGGGCAGGACTCAAGGATTAATGTAAGAAAGCTGGAGGTGGGTAGGGTGGGAGTAGCTTCATTTCAAAATGGATTAAGCTAAAATACCTGAAGAGACACACTGCTTTCTTTATAGAGGAAGATGGGAAAATTCCAATTTGTAGAAAATACAATAATAATAGAGAAAATGTAAGTCTTACTCTCATAATATGCTAGTAGTATATTTCTACATAGTTATAAATGTGTGCTTATATACACAGAGAGAGAAAAGGAGAGAGAGAGCGAGAAAGAGAGAGATTATAATGATGATGGTAATGGTGGTGATGATGATGATGATGGTGCTAGACATCATGAGAATTCAGTGATCACTGCTGTCATAGTACAGTTTTACCTCATCCTATGATAGTGTCGTTGTTCAGTTATGTCTGACTCTTTGTGAGCCCAATTTGGGGTTTTCTTGGCAAAGATACTAGAGTAGTTTGGCATTTTCTTCTCCAGCTCATTTTACAGATGATGAAACTAAGGCAAACAGAGTTAAGTGACTTATTCAGGGTCACATAGCTAGTAAGTTTCTGAGATCAATTTCAAAATCAGAAAGATACAGCTTCCTGACTACAGACCCATCACTCTATCCACTTCATCACCTAACTTCCTGGATAATAGAAACTAAGTTAATGACTACCAAGAAGTAATACATAAATGACAAACACAGCTGAGACTATTTCTATTCCTAGTAGCCCTTTCCATGCCTCAGTGTCCCTACTTATCAAATAGGAAAATTAATTTTCTTTTGCAGGCAAATCATTTTCATGTTCATGTTTTTTTTAAATAAAAGCACTAAATCAATGCTAAGAGGGGATGATTTGTGTTTCCTATCTGGGTTGCTAAGTTCCCAGAGGAGCTAATAGCTTTTGACTCTGACAGGCTTCAAACAAATTCAATACATTTGATTTTCATAACAAAGGCTTTATGCTGAAAAGCAATATTGAGAAAAAATGGCATGGAGTGATAGATTGTCTATAATTGGCTGGTTTTAGTAAGGAAGCAAAGAACCAAAGGTGCAAAGATTATAATAGCCCATTATTTTATTATTCAAAAGACCAAGTCACCCTAAACTTACTAATAATACAGCAAATTCATTTACTTTAAAATGTACCCTCTCAAGAGAGAATTGTTTGAGGCTTTAATGATGGCCATTTTTCCAACGATTTGCACCCCTACAATCTTACCCTTGTTATAGCTCCTTTTAAATGCTTTCATTTTCTGCTACATGGAGTTAGGCATATTGGTGGCTTTAGAAGACTCACCAACAGAAAATTTCATATTGACTGCCACTCATTATAGCATATTTCCCTTCTGAAGGTCTCTGAAAGGTCACCTTAGCAACTCGCTTGTACTTGCTCCTGGATGAAAGGAGATTGCATAATTTTCTGAAACTCTTCCTGACTTCCCAGATAAAAGGATATATCATATAGGAAATGATTAGAACATAATTTAAACTTAATTCTACTGACATAGTACTGATAATGAAGAGGTTGGAAGAATGTATTTTCTCATTGTCCTTTCACAGAGTTACTTTTGAAAGAAAATCTAGGGAAGTCAGAATCATTAGTCACAATGCTCTAGTTCCACTGCTTTTGGGTAATATTTGAGATTAGTTCTCATAGTAACTGAGTGACTCACAGTTATTGTTGAAGATTTCATAATTTCAAGGACATGATCTCCAGGACAAAAAGGGCATAAAATCAGATAAGGCTGAACTAGCTTCTACTGGACTGACCAATGAATGAGTTATTTATACTAAATTACATAAAATCTGCCATAGAACTCATGGTTTAGCACACATAAAGAACTCAAATGCTTTTTTAGTTGATTTATTGATTCATTTTCATTTTCAAAAGATGTTTATAAATTGAATCAAAGTGAACCATGTACTAGTCAACTCCAATGCTCAAGGTACTGTCTTAGGTATTATGGAGGATAATAACGTAACTCAAATAAGATCCTTGTAGTCAAGTACCTTAGAATTCAATGAATGAAGTCTATGTACATGAATGGATATAATACAAGTTAAAAAGTTATAAACGCTACCATCATCATAAGTAAGAGAAGCAGAGGAAAAATTGGGGAGAGAAATGAGAACAATACAAGAAAATCGTGAAAAACGAGTCAATAGCTTGATAAAGGAGACAAAAAAATGCTGAAGAATATAACACCTTTAAAAATAGACTAACTCAAATGACAAAAGAGATTCAGGTAACAATTGAGAAAAAGATTGCCTTAAAAAGCAGAAATGGTGAAATGGAAAAAGAGGTCTCAAAGTTCACTGAAGAAAATAGTTCTTTAAAAATTAGAATGGAGCAGATGGAAGCTAATGACTTTATGAGAAATCAATAAATTGAAAAAAAACCAAAAGAATGAAAAAAAGAAGACAATGTGAGATATCTTGCTCGAAAAACAACTGACCAGGAAAATAGATCCCAGAGAGATAATTTCAAAATTATTGGTCTACCTGAAAACTATGATCAGAAAAAGAGCCTAGACACCATTTTCCAAGAAATTATAAAGGATAACTGCCCTGATCTTCTAGAACCAGAGGGTAAAATAGAAATGGAAAGGATTCACTGATCCCCTCCTGAAAGAGTTCCCAAAAGAAAAACTCAAAGGAAAAACTCATAACCAAGGTCCAGTGTTCCCAGGTCAAGGAGAAAATATTACAAGGAGCCAAAAAGAAATAATTCGAGTATTGTGAAAATTCAATCAGGAAAACACAAGATTTAGCTACTTCTATACCAAGGGATCAAAGGACTTGGAATATGATATTCCACAGATCAAAGGAGGTAGGTTTAAAACCAAGAATCACCTACCCAGCAAAACTGAGTATAATACTTCAGGAAAAAAATGGAATTTCAATGAAATAGAGGTCTTCTAAGTACTCTTGCTGAAAAGAACAGAGCAGAGGGGGAGAAGCCAAGATGGTGGAGTAGAAAGATTCACATATGCTAGCTCTGAACCCATAGCCCATAAATTGCCTGAAAAAAGAACTCCCCACAAATTCTGGAGCAGTGGAAGCTGCACAGCAATGGAGTGGAGGAGATTTCTGTTCCAGAGAGCCCTGAAATTCCAACCCCAAAGGTCTGTCGCGCACTGAATCCAGAGCAGAGCCCAGCCCTGCCTTGGCTGTGAGGCCTGAGAGGAGCAGACCCAAGCAAGCTTCAGGGATGGAATCTCCAGTGGCCCCGAAGGTCCCTCCACCCACAGGTGCACAGGTCAGTGAGAGATCCTATGTGGCTGGCTGAGAGGGAAGCAGGGTGTTTCCATAACTTGGGCCCCCTCAGGAGGAAGCTGCAGGGAAGTAGCGGCCAGGGGCTCTCCGAGTGGGCAGAAGCTCCATTGTTGAAGGTCTCTGCATAAACCCCATGAGGGAACAGAGCCTGGGAGGCGGGCCTGCCCCCACCTGAGAACCTGAACTTAATCCCACTGAATAGCAGCCCCATCCCCCACTGAAAGCCCTGAGGTTGGGAAGCAGCATTTGAATCTCAGACCCCAAGCACTAGTTGGGGGGTGGTGGTGGTGGAGAGGAATCTCAGAAGTCAAGCAACTGGCTGGGAAAATGCCCAGAAAAGGGAAAAAAAATAAGACCATAGAAAGTTACTCTCTTGGTGAACAGATATTTCCTCTTTTCCTTTCTGATGAGGAAGAACAATGCTCACCATCAGGGAAAGACATAGAAGTCAAGGGCTCTGTATCCCAAACATCCGAAATAGATATCCAATGGGCTCAGGCCATGGAAGAGCTCAAAAAGGATTTTGAAAATCAAGTTAGACAGGTGGAGGAAAAACTGGGAAGAGAAATGAGAGAAATGAAAGAAAAGCATGAAAAGCAGGTCAACACCTTGCTAAAGGAGACCCAAAAAAATGCTGAAGAAAATAACACCTTGAGAAATAAGCTAACTCAATTGGAAAAAGAGGTTCAAAAAACCAGAGGAGAAGAATGCTTTCAAAAGCAGAATTAACCAAATGGAAAAAGAGTTTCAAAAGTTCACTGAAGAAAATAGTTCTCTCAAAATTAGAATGGAACAGATAGAGTCTAATGACTTTCTGAGAAACCAAGAAATCACCAAACAAAACCAAAAGAATGAAAAAATGGAAGAGAATGTGAAATATCTCATTGGAAAAACAACTGACCTAGGAAATAGATCCAGGAGAGCCAATTTAAAAATTATGGGACTACCTGAAAGCCATGATCAAAAAAAGAGTCTAGACATCTTCTTTCATGAAATTATCAAGGAAAATTGCCCTGAGATTCTAGAACCAGAGGCCATAATAAGTATTCAAGAAATCCAACGATCACCGCCTGAAAGAGATCCAAAAAGAGAAACTCCTAGGAACATTGTGGCCACATTCCAGAATTACCAGGCCAAGGAGAAAATATTGCAAGCAGGTAGAAAGAAACAATTCCAGTATTGTGGAAATACAATCAGGATAACACAAGATCTAGCAGCTTCTATATTAAGGGATCGAAGGGAGTGGAATAGGATATTCCAGAAGTCAAAGGAACTAGGACTCAAACCAAGAATCACCTACCCAGAAAAACTGAGTGTAATACTTCAGGAGTAAAACTGTTCTTTCAATGAAACAGAGGACTTTCAAGCATTCTTGAGGAAAAGACCAGAGCTGAAAAGAAAATTTAACTTTCAAACACAAGAATGAGAAGAAGCATGAAAAAGTAAAAAGTAAAGAGAAGTCATAAGGGACTTACCAAAGTTGATCTGTTTACGTTCCTACATGGAAAGACAATATTTGTAACACTTAAAACTTTTCAGTATCTGGGTAGTTGGTGGGATTACACACACATACACACACACACACACACACACAAACGTGCACGCACACACAGAGACAGAGCACACAGAGTGAATTGAATAGGATGGTATCATATCTTAAAAAATAAGGTAAACAGTGAGAGAGAAATATATTGGGAGGAGAGAGGGTGAAATGGAACGGGGTAATTATCTCTCATAGAAGAGGCAAGCAGGAGACTTTTTAGTGGAGGAAAAAAGAGGAGACCTGAGAGAAAAACATGAAATTTACTCTCATCATATTTGACTAATGGAAGGAATACAATGCATACTCATTTTGGTATGAAAACCTATCTTACAATACAGGAAAGTGGGGGAGAAGGAGATAAGCAGGGTGGGGGGGGCTGATGGAAGGGAGGGCAATGGGAGGAGGGAGTAATTTGAAGTCAACACTTGGGGGGGACAGGATCAAAAGAGAGAATAGAAACAATGGGGGGCAGGATAGGATGGTGGGAAATACAGTTAGTCTTACGGAACACGACTATTATGGAAGTCATTTGCAAAACTACACAGATATGGCCTATATTGAATTGCCTGCCTTCCCAAAGGGAATGGGTGGGGAGGGAGGGATGGGGAGAATTTGGAACTCAAAGTTTTAGGAACAACTGTTGAGTATTTTTCTTGCTACTAGGAAATATGAAATACAGGTCATGGGAAATAGAAAGTTATCTGGCCCTACAGGACAAAAGAGAAGATGGGGTCAAAGGAAGGGAGGGATGATAGAAGAGAGGGAAGATTGGTGATAGGGGAAATTAGAATGCTTGGTGTATTGGGGTGGGGGGACGGGACAAATGGGGAGAAAATTTGGAACCCAAAATTTTGTGAAAATGAATGTAAAAAGTTTAATAAAAAAAATAGAACAAAGCAGAATAGAAAATCTTTAGAAAACAAGAATCAAGAGAAACATGAAAAGGTAAACACGAGAGAGAAGCCTTATAAGTTCAACTTACTAAAGCTGAACTCTTTACATTCCCACATGTAAAAATGATATTTGTTACTCATGAGAACTTTTTTCATTGTTAGAGGGAATATTTATATATCTGTGTGTGTGTGTGTACACACATGCTTATATATACACATGCATACATATACACATATATGAAAATAGGTGTATGTATATGCATATTATGTATGTGTATGTATTTGTGTAGATATATTATATATATATGTATATGGGTGTATGTGGGTGAACTGAATATGAAGGGAGAATAACTAAAAAGTAAAATTTACTGTTGAGTGGAATGTACTAGGTGTAAGAGAAATCGAAAGGTTGAATGCAACAAATCATCTCACATAAAAGAGGAAAGAAGGAGCTTTAACAATGGAGAGAAAGAGGAGGGAGATGAAAGGGAATAAGTGAGCCTTACTCTCATGGGACTTGACTTAAGGAGGGAATAACACACAGTCAATTGGGTGTGGAAATCTATTTTACCCTGCAGGAAGGCAGAGGGGAAGGGGATAGGAAAGGGAGGATAATAGATGGGACAGAAAATTGGGAAAAGGGATAATCAGAAACAAACATTATTGTAGGGGTACAAATAAAGGAAGAGAATGGAATAAATGGAGAGCAGGACAGGACAGAGGAAAATGTGGGTTAGTCTTTCACAACGTTACAGAAGTGTTTTGCATGGTTATACACATGTATGTCCAGTATTGAATTGTTTGCTTTTTCAATGAGGGTGGGTGGCAAGGGAAGAAGGGAGAGAATATAGAACTCAAAGCTTTAAAAATGAATGCTAAAAATTGTTTTTTGCATGCAACTGGGAAATAAGATGTACAGGCAATGGGGCATAGAAATCTATTTTGCTGTACAGGAAAATAGAGTGGAGGGAATGGATGTGGGGGGATGGATAGAAAGGAGGACAGACTCAAGGAAGGGGTAGATGGGGTGCATGCTGTTCTGTCGTGGGCTGTGGGGAGAGATGAGGAGAAAATTTCAAATTCAAATTGTTTTGGAAGTGAATGCTGAAAGCTGAAAAATAAATAAAGTATGTAAAAAAAGACAAAAAAGAAATTAGGTGGCTTGCTCAGGGAGGGAGGAAGGAAAGAATTCTTAAATAGTGAATGACTTGTTAAACTCTGTAATGAGAACATTATTCTAGTAGCCAATGGCAGACTACCTTAAATGATAGAATCCTATTAAGGAGTCACAATAAGAATAAACAGAAAGTGGAAAATTCAAGGATATTTCAAAGTCTGGATTTGTTTACATAATAAAAATGAAGAGTAAAGGAGAAACAAGAATTAGGAACTTGCCACTTTTAATCTTAATTTTTAAGTGTAAAGGATGTCTTACATATCTTAACTTGACCAATATTTTTCAATGCCATTATAATAGGTGAACTCTCTTACCTATAAAACACTGCCAAATGCCACCTAAGGTAGGTTATTTAAGTTAACCAGTCAAACAGTTTTATTACAAATGACCCAGTACAGAATACCCTATGTAGACACTCTATGACTTAGCACATACCCCACATGAATAATTGAAGAAACAACTTCCGATTCTTATGAGGACTTTTTGAATAAGCTACAATGAAAATTAGAAATGACCTCAAAGGACTTGAATAAAATCCATTACATAGAAATAATGAAAAGTCAGATAACCTACCAATTAATGTCAAAAAGTCTAAGAAGTCACCCTTAATATTCCCACTAAGAAAAGAATCGATAGAAAGGTTCACAGAAAGATAACATAGCTCCCTCTTGGATAGAAAGCAGTTCCAGGAAAGAATGTAAATCTTGTTGTAATCTAACTAATTACATAGTGCCATTAAATCTAACAAAAAAGTGATTCATTCATTTAATAAACATAAATTGTGCTCCCACTATATGAAAGGCACTGGACAAACACTCAACAAAACCTTGAGTAACTACTATACAAGAAATATAAAATACTAATTTATTCATTTACAATGAAAGAATACGGAACCCTTAAGTAATCAATAAACTGTACTGTGATGGATTATAGTATTTCCTAAGAGTTGAGCTATAATTTAAATAATATTGTTCAATTGCCATGCAAAAGTAAAGCATTTTCTTGACATCATCATGCTTAAAAAAAAAGGTTTATTCCACATTGAAAAGAGGTTGCAGATCAATTTTATGTGAATTTTTAACTGAGTAATTAACAAAACCTTAGTAAAGCTGACAAAGAAAGGTAATTGTAGGAATATTTATAGTGTCTCTATTCAAAACTAATAACAATAATCTAAAAGGACAAGTAACACCATCTCCTATTAATAAAACACAGAGACATGCTGATACATTATTTGTGAAAGTCAATAACAGATTTCAGAGTAACACACTTTTTCTCTCAAAGAAGAGAAAGAATACCAGGAGAGAAAAATATTGTGGAATCTTATTTGTGATAATTTTGTAAAAGAGTTCTTCTCCATTAGATATTTTCCTAGAGAAGTACTTCTACTAAAAAGACCCTAATGTGGGTTGCTTTTTTTCTTTTCAATCTTGGGATTGTTTTACTCCTTTGAAGGCTTCTTAGACAATGTTTATTTCCTGATTTGACAATTACTGCTTTCAGTGTTTATCTACTGATATCTGAAGGCCCCACAAAATTGAACAACAAAAGGAACTGCTTGAAGTTTTTTGGGGCTTCACAGGGTAAGTTTGAATGCTATTTTTAGTTATGACATGAAGTAGAATCACTTGAAATGGCCATGAAAGGATCTTAAGTGTTGTAGCATATTTGATATTAAAACATGTGTGTGTGTATGTGTGTGTGTTGGAGAGAAGCAAGAATTGGTGTACCTTTGAAATAAATGATTTAACTATTGAAGACACTGGAATGACAGAGTTTATCTTCCTGAAACACAGTATCTTCTAAGGATCCGACTAAAAATAATCACCCAATAGCATTTCTGAATTACTACCTAGGTTACTTATAGAAGAAAGAGGTTATTAACAATATATGAAGTCCATAAATGTCCAGAGGATACATGGATACATTTAAATGGATACATAATTATATATATATTATATATATGTAACTATATTTTGATAGAATTAGTTCTCTTTGTAATCCCCTATATTTTATTTTATTCATCTCAAAAAATTATTTTGAAAAACATTCTGTCTATGAGGTTCACCAAATTGCCAGAAGGGTCCATATCACTCTAAAAGGGCAAAAATATTTCTTCAGCTGTTATGAACAGATGAACTGTTAAACTCTACTGGATATCCCTAAACATTGGGAAACCATGGTGTGTGTTATACCAAAAGCATCTCCTATTGTCACATTATCATTTCCATGCCAATATGGCAACAAGCATGAAGTATGTGAATCATTGTTTCGGGATTACACAGGTCAACTAAAAAGACATGCTACTTCCCCCTCCTCTTCTAACTTAACTTAAGTGGAAACCAGAAATGTACAAATAGAAAAGGAATGCCTGGCTAACAGGCAAGACATGAAAGAAATTTAACAGATACACACATGGTCTGGAATCTTTCAGATTTCTGACAGATCTAAACCTTTAGTGTCTTTGATTAATTATAGGGATTCAGGCGAAATGCCTTCAAGGTGCCAGCACTTATTTCTGAGAACAGAATTTAGCTCAGTAGATGAACTTCTTCCAAGGCAAACTCTCATAATAGCAAATATTTTCCCAGATGCCCAATTACCACAGCAAACACAAATGATGTTGGCTCGTTTGAGGGAAACAAATCATTTATAAGAATTATGGAAATCCATAGGTGAATATCATTTGGAAAATAGAGAAAATATGTTATATTAATAGTAAGTCCCAAAATTTAGTTTAATCTTTCTCTTCTTCTGAACTATTGGTCATTGTCCTAAAGTAATCCATTATTGCATGACAACCTATGGTATCCTGTTGACCACAGTACAAGCAGATGTTCAATGCTTTTATCACCACTACTGGGAAAAATAACTTCTATTCCTATCTTCCTGATAGGAAAGATATTGAAAGTGCTAAATCGTACATAATTGTATGACTGAGATATGATTTGGAGTATGTGGCAAAAGTGACCCAAGTGATTCCAAACTCATTCAGACCAACTTGTAGTTGTCCTTATTATATATGAATAATCCTTAGACAAAAATAAAGTAAAATTAGCGTAGTCTAGACTTAAAACTTTTTAACTTGGGATCCATGAACTATATATATATATATATATATATGTATATATATATATGTATGTATACATATATTTTAATAGGTAAGATACTGTTGCTAGTACCTTGGCAGAGAATAATTTTGGTGGAATGCCAGATTAGTCAGAATTTTGGTCAGAAGTCAGATTATAAGGAGTTAGGAAGAGAGTGAGAGGACAAAAAGTGGAGCTACATATTATAGATGGCGTTTTCAAGGAGTTTTTCCACAAAAAGCAGAAGAGATATCAGACTATAGTCAGTGGGATGGAAGGATCAAGTGAAGATATTTTTCAGAATAGGAGAGAAATGAGCATGATTGTAGGCAGTAGGAAATAAAGCCAATAGAAGGAAAGATTAAATATAAGTAAAAATGGCTGTGACAGTGGGAGCAATCTGGTGGAGGAGACAGGAAGGAATAGGATCACTTGAGCAGGTAGAGGGGTTAGCTTTGGTAAGAAGAAAGGCCACCTCATGATGTGAGACAGAGAAAGAAATGGTAGGGAGCATCTGAGAGATATAAAATGAGGAAGAGTGAAGAGAGGGAGTTCTTGGTGAATGACTTCAATTTTTCTGTAAAATATGGAAGAGTTCTCAGTTGAGATGGTTGGAGGAGAGACCATGAGAGGTTTGATGAGAGATGGAAAGACACTATGGAAAATGGGATAGTGAATTGATAAGGCAGGTATAGAAGGGTTATACAGTACCGATGCTGTGCAATGTAAATTTTAGTGGTCCAAATCAGAAGAGTTGTATGGTTTTCTCCTTCTTTTGTTTGGAAATGTGTGTGTGCATGTTTACACACACACATATACATATATATATATACATAGACTCAGATGATATAGATACAGGAACAAAGGTTGCAAATGGTCTGAATGATCCAAAGCTGAGTTTAGCAGGGAGTAATAAGTGAAATCATAAGCGATTAGAGATTTAAGAGAAGAAGAAAGTGTGGTACTGAATTAGCTTACCAAGGAGTTAAGACAGAGAAAAGAGGAGAGACTGGCACTAGTGTAAGGAATATGGCCTGGAAATAAATTGAACAGTCTAAAGATTAGAGATCATCATGGAGACATAGATTAAAGTTTGCTCAGGAAAGGCAAAAGGGAAGGTGAACATTCAATAGATTATTGGATAAAATAATTTCAAAATTATTGAATGTGAAGGTGGGCATAAAATAATAATGTGATAAAATAATTCAATAATTATTGAATGTGAAGGTGGGCATTTATGCTTGATGGCAAGATCAAGGATATGACCATCTTTCCACGCGGCTGAAGTGAGATGAAGGAACAAGTAATGGCAAGAGAAGAGGTTACGGTTTTGAGAGTCAAATATGTGTGTTAATATGTATCTTAGTACGATATAGGATTTGGAGTGAGAGAAAAATGAGCTATGTACTGAACTCAGTTGGGAAGAAAGGAGAATGACCTGGAAATCTATAGACAGCAATCACTAGGATTTTGATTTGGTGATATAAATAGCATTTATGATTATAAATTATATGAATATCATTAATCCCAAAGGAGTTAATGAGTGATAGGAGAGAATATGGAAATGGCAATGGGTATATTCAATCATTACAAGCTTCTCCTTGAAACAAGGGCCCATGTTTGATTCAGCACTAAGTTTGCTTAAGGCAACTAAATGGCTTAGTGGATAGAGTGCTAGGCTTTGAGTCCAAATCTAGTCTCCAGACCTTTATCGGATATGTGACACTGGGAAAATCACTTAACCTCTATTTGCCTTAATGCACTAGAGAAAGAAACAGCAATCTACCCCAGAGTCTTTTGGGGGAAGGGGAGCTAGGTGGCACAACGAATAGGATGCCGGGCCTGGAGTTAGGAAAATTCATCTTCTGAAGTTCAAAATCTGTCCTCAGACACTTACTAGTTGTGAAACCCAGGGCAATCATTTAAACCTGTTTCCTTTCTCAGTGGTAAAAGAAGTTGGAGAAGGAAACTGCAAACCATTCCAGTATCTTTGCCAAGAAAACTTCAGATGTGATCACAAAGAGTAGAAAATGATTGAAAATGACTAAAAACATGTTCAAGGTCCTGGAAATAAAAGAAAATGAAAGCAGCCTTTGACCTTGAAGGGCATTCATTTTATTGAAAGCTACCATTTTTCTGAAAGTAATGATAAATAATATTAGAAAAATAAATATTTTGGTCATTCGAAGGGCAACAAAGAGATTCATGGTAGTAAAAAAAAAATAAGCTGTAACATATTATCAATGGAGAATTGTTCAGATGCAGTGGTGCAAAGTTTGTCATATGATATATGACTAATAAAATAAGGTGGGCAAACCATGAGGCAAAAGCAATGGATAACTTGCAGATGACATACATTCTCCATTTGTATCTATAGAATGTCAAGAGACTGACAAAGAGGAATACTCCCAGAACATTTAATAGACTCCCTGTATTGAATATATGAGAAAACATGGCTGTGATTGGCAAAGAATTGAAGGCAAGTGTCTGTTGTGATCTGTAAAAGTGGAAGGCTGCATCTATGTGTTCATATACATTCAAACAAGATCACAGATGCATCAAAGTATACATGCACACACACACAAGAATTTTCACATCTAAC
Source organism: Bettongia penicillata ogilbyi (assembly GCA_023548195.1). Lineage (NCBI taxonomy): Eukaryota > Metazoa > Chordata > Mammalia > Diprotodontia > Potoroidae > Bettongia > Bettongia penicillata. Next base: position 5,517,115 of record JAJHZJ010000759.1, read on the forward strand.
AGCTCATATTGCATCATTATAGTTCTTAAGATCATTACATATTTAAACATCCACAGAATCTCACTTGGAAAACTCATGATTAATGGTGGTAATTCTGCACGTACCTGTTTCTCTCCACTAGGTTTCTTGTGGTTTAAAAGCAGCTCCACAGCCCCCACAACTTCCTTTCTTATGGCATGTAATAGAGCATCTCCAACATACACATTGAAACTTAGGAGTAATTCAATAAGCTCTAGGTTCTCATTTTCAATTGCAATGAGGAGAGCAGTTCGTCCAAGGGGATCAATGCAGTTAATATTGATTTTAAAATAAATTTCTGCCTCCTCCAGGGATTTCTTGACACTGGCATAATCTCCTTTCTCCACAGCATTCAAATAAGCTTTCTCTGATGGTGAGAGTTCAGATTCTGCTCTTACAATTCGAAGAGGGATGCGATCTCTGTAGGGAGCATTGACATTCCTTTTGTAGTAGAACTGAGCCATGTTTTATGCCATGTTATTTCTCTGAATCTGAAATCACACATGAAAAAACACAACAGAAACAAGAATATTAGTGAAAAGGTTTTTATAAACTGCATGATACATTATTTAACTCATTTAAAGCTTTTTTCATGCCAACATCAAATAAAAGTTTGTTTTTAAAACATTTTAAATGTGTTAATTTTTTTACTATCTGAAATTGTAAATTAGAATTGCATCTGTCACTTGAATTAATTTTCAGTTATTTAGAAATGTACATTTAAAAGCTATAATTCAAATAACATGCGAAGTGGTTGATGTCTGACATATTATTTAAATATAATATGAAAGTTACTCGTGTAGCATAATTAAATGGAAGATGGGTCTATATATTTGTGGGAACTCCTTATAAGGCAGCTGAAGGTGTATACACTTTCTTGAAGATTTCCTCAAGAATCAGAATCTACATCTTGATGCATTCCCTCAGTTGAATCAAGTCACAATCAATTGTGCAAAAGAAAATTTCTGAATGATCAAGTTGGCCAAGAAGTCAATTTAATTCAATATAAATTTATTAAGAAACTACTGTGTGTGAAGGTGATATAAAGTTCAGAGGAGATAAATCTCTATCCTCTTAAGGCACTTTTGAAACTGTGGATTAAGATCATTTTAGAAAAATAGTTTTCTAAAGCTTATAAAAGTCAATTTGAATGGCACAATTTGCTTTGACCCTGGCTACATTTCCTAATGTTATCTAATTTTGATGTTAATCATTCTTTCAAACTTTTAGTGTCTTTTTCTCAAATGAGTTCACAAGAGGAAATGCTGAATTAATGTTCATGATGTTCTTAGTGAGTAAACCAAGGTATCTATGATTTATCAAGGGAGAATGAAGTAATCTAATTTCCCAAAGGAAGGGAGTGGCTAGCAAAGGCTCAGATCCATAGAGAGTAAATTATGACAAATTTCCCTTTCATACCTTGATGCATCTTCTTAACTTCAGGACCATAATGAATCCATAAAAGTACAGACCCATTAAGCATAATATAGGTACATTTTTATTCAATGTATTACTTTTAAGATGCTAAGTTGATAGACCATTAAAATATCACCCAAAATGACATCATCTTAAGATAATGTAACTGGAAAAATAGTAAAATAGTTGTTGGAAACTACATGGGATTGTGATGATCACAGAAAAACAACTTTCCTCCCCCCTCCCCCACATACCAGTGGAAGCTATAGCTTATGAAGATAAAAGAAAGAGAAAGGCCTATTAACATTCCTTTGGTATAACTGGGTCTCCCAATGGTAGGACTTACGCCACTCAAAGGGTTATGTTTTCTCAAGCCTCCTTCAACCTTTGCCTTTCTATTTCCCATCCCTGCCCTGCTTGTCAACTGTTCTTAGAAACTCAGTTGCTGTTGGTCTTCTGGAATAATACCTTTACATTTTAACTCTTGGATAAACTCTGTCTGTTTTTTTGCTTTGTTTTAGCCTAGATGCTTCCTGTTATAACTTTAGATTATCTTGTTCTGCCTTCCTTCACCATCACATCATCACCAATGCACAGATATGGTATTATGCCCATGTGGCCAGGATCTTATAGGTCAGAAAAGGATGTGTTTTATTCAAATATTTTCCAATCTCAATTTTATTTTATTAAAGCAAGATCTGCTCAGTATTTTACTGGCTCATTTTAATAACAACTCACATTTTTACAGCTTTAATCTGTCTATTCTTATGAAGTAGATGATTGAAGTATTACTTTCCATAGGTTATGTGGAAAGTGAAGTATAGAGTGTTTACATGACTTGTATAGATTCATAGAGATGTTGAATTAGACTAAAAATGATCACCTTTATCCCAGGAGAGTGCATCTTTGAATATCTGACAATTTCAATATTTAGTGTATTAAGGATGTTATGTAATCACCATGATGTGAAAAATGCATTCACAGAAATATTCTGTGCAGATTACTAAATTATATCACTTTCTTAGAGAATATAGGGAATGTTTTAATTTCTCTTACAGTGGCAGCATTAGAGATGATGTTACCTGTGTATAGTAGGAGACAATTCTTTGGGCAGTGGTGATAATGTTCCCATTTCTTTCATTTTTTTGCAGTTTTGAACTTTCTATAGTTAAACACTGTTGCGTGATCCTAAGGTGGGGCTTTCACGAAGAAAATCTTCAGCAATAACACTAACTGATGTTGAAATAATGTTCAGTGATTTGGAAGATAATCATTGCTTTCTTGTACTTTTATGTATCTTGAATATTTTCCCTTTTGATCACTGAATTTGGGGTTCTTTAATAAAGCCTTCATTCATGGTCAATCACTGAAGCTGATTGGCAAAAGGAGTTTTATATGAAAAGGTGAAAATAGCCCCTTATTTTTCCATTTCAGTCTATTTACATGCACTTTTCTTCTTACTGAATTCAAATGAATTATTAAGCACTTACTATGTGAAAGTAATTCTGCTAAGCACTGTGAATACAAACCTAAAAGAATAAAATATGTTCCCTGTTCTTAAGGAACATAATTCTATCTGGAGCAGAGAAGAAGAGACTTTAATGTTTATGAAAATACATATCATACAAAGTACAATATAAAAGGGTCAGTTTGAAAAAAAAGAAGAGAAGAAAGAAATCATTTTAGCCCAGGGGGAATAGGACTTGGCATTGAAATTTTTAGGGAAGAAGTGAAATCTGAATTAGATTACAAAGGAAAGGAATCACTTTAATAGCTTCCTATACTTAGAGTTGAGAACAAGGCCAGATAGTCTATCTCCTTCCTCCCTGTCTTGCTGAGTCTTGGAACCACTAATGTCACTTTCTTTAAAGGGCCTTTCTTGATTCATCCAGTTATTAGTACACACTGACCAAATTTCTCTGTATTAATTTTGTAAATATACTGTATTTACTTATCTGTGAACATGTTGTATCTTTGCAGTAGAAGTTCATGGCATACAGTCTAACATGTGTGTGTTTGTGTACACACACACATACACACATATACATGTATTATATATATATACACAAATATACATATGCATGTATATATAACCAAAAGTATGGTCCATATTAGATGCTTAATAAATTATTTTAAATGATTTATATGATTACTGAGAGTTTGTGAGAAGCACTGTATGATAAAAAAATGAATAAATATTTAGATGGCTTTGCTTCTGAGTTTAGAGGTAGCTAGCTGGAGTTATGGCTTGAGCACTGGTGTTGGAATCAGGAAGTTGAGTCTTCCTGAGTTCAAATCTGGCTTCATACACTTGCTATGTGACCCAAGGCAAGTCCTTTAACCCTGTTTGCCTTAGTTTACTTATCTGTAAAATAAATTGGAGAAGAAAATGGCAAACCACTTTAGTATTTCTGACAAGAAAATCCCAAATGAAGAGTTAGATACAACTGAAACAGCTGAAGAAAAACAGCAAAAACTTTTTAGCTTTAATATAGGGGATTCAACAAAACATATAGGAAATAAATCAAGGAGTAAACGCCATCTCACAAGCACATAGACAAAAAAAAAAATCAAAGAATTTCACAGATGGAATGGCTACCTAGTCTAAACCACTCTAATATAATAAACTCTCCTACAACCTTTCAACAAGAGGTTATCCAACATTCCCTTGAATACCTCTAGTGAAGACTTCAAGTGAAAGTCACTTCGGTGTGCCTTATTTTGGTAATTTCACATCATCATCATCTTGTTTATCTAGTATGTTTTTGAATGTATGACAAAATAATCAATAGGACTTGGCATCATCCAACTCAATGTTAGAGACAACACAAAGGTATTGGGCAAGCCACTTTATCTTCCAGTGACTGTTTGTTTGAGTATAGTTAAGAAAACTCATTAACAGAGGTAAAGATTAGTGGAACTTGAAGGGCAAGTGTTAGTAATTAAAGAACATATGTTTGAGACACTTTAGATGACCTAACACTAATTTCCTTTTTCTGTTCTCCTAGATTTGAGCAAAAATATCTAGTAAGAATTAAAACGTTGAAAGCATACAATTATCACATACAACCAACATGTATGGTTTAAACTTTTGAAAGGCTGAAATGCTAGGATAGCATTTATTAGAAAATAAATACCTACTGATAATGGATTATCAAGCTGCTTATTAAAAATTTAACTTATTATCTATATCATTTACCCCTTCCTACTATACAGAAATCTTGTAGTGATCTTTAAAATGAAACTAGCAAAATGGGACAACATCAAATTTGAACTTTTTAAACCTGAGAAATATATAGTGAAGAGTTCTGATAAGGGTGATTGGATTCCAAAATTGACTTTCACTTATCGGCAATTGCAGAAATGCTACAGGATGGAGAGTTTGAGAAAATAAACCATTTGGTACACTCTGTAGTTTGACCCGAAAAATGGAAACAAAATACTTGTTCTCAGGTTCGTAGCCTTATGACACATTTTGTGGAGGGAGAAAGGGTCAAGAAATTCAATTCCACCCATGAAGAATTTAGAGCTTTCTTTCTATTCTCTCTGTATGAGAAATTGACTGAAGCAAAAGCATTGCTTCATTCAATAGGAAGCACCTTCAAAATTGCTGAAATGAGGTATATTTTGGGAGAATTTGTCTTTTAAGGTAGTAGGAGCAAGTCTGAAATTCTATTTCTTATAAATGTAAATGTAAAGTTACCTTTACTTATATGTGATAGGATAGAAAAAGTCTTCACCTGATAAATAAGCATAGAAGAAATTGAAATGTCTGATGATCAATAGGGTAATTAACAAAAAAGATAAAATACGTCTTCCTTATTTTGGTAGGATTTATTTTTTAATGAGGGAAGTGAATGAAAAAATGATGGGCAATTATGAGAGACAGATTGTTGGACTTAGAGTCAATAGGACCCCAAATTAAATTCTGCTTCACACACTATGAGCTGTGTAATCCTGGGCAAGTCATGTAAACTTTGTCTGGCTCAGTTTCCCCATATGTAAAATAGACTTAGTAATAATACCTATCTCACAGGTTTATTGTGAGTAGCAAAATTAGGGAAAATGCTTTGTAAACTTTAAAAAATATAAATGTTAACGGTAACTACAACAATAAGTTGTTTTTTATCAGGATGCAATGTATTTTAAACAATGGCTTAGCGCCAAGAGCATCGCTATGAAGGCAGCTGTGACTGAAAAAGCAGATCTGCATTATAAAGATTACAAGGAATAACCGAGGATGATCCCCATCTGTTACATCTAGTATGAATGGAATAAGAAAATATCAAAAGAGTTGCAGGTAAGTTCTTTATGTGAGAGATAATTAAACTGTGTGTCATGAACTCCTTTGGAGAACTGGTCAAATACAATTATCAAAAATATTTTAAAAAACAAAAAAAGACAAGTTTATAGACCCCTGGTTAAGAATTGCTGCTCTACAGAGAGTTTGAGGAAAGGTCCAGGAGGAAAACTTACAGGAATATCATAGCCAAGTTTCAAAATTCCCAGGTTAAGAAGAAAATATTGGAAACAACAACAAAAATAATAATTTAAATACCATGGGAACACAGTCAGGATTTCACAAGACCTAGAAGTTTCTACTTTAAAAAACTGTTGGTCTTTGAAAAGCCAAAGAGCTGAGTTATATCCAAGAATAACCAAATCTGTGTATAATGTTCATTGAAAATAAAAAAAAAACAGGTAATTGGCAAACTTCAACTTTCTGGCATTTGTAACAAAAAAACCAGAACTCAATAGAAAATTTTATATAAAAGACCCAGGAAGAAATATAAAGAAAACATTAAAGACTAATTTTAAGGCACTCACTAAGGTCAAACTGTTAACAGCTTTTATATGTGAAAATGTTATTCTTAAAATGGGCATCATTGCTAAGGTACCTTGAAAGAAAGGGTGAGGCTGAGTTGTACATGATGGGGTAATTCCAAAAAAACAAAACTGGGTAGGAAAAAATGGTAAAAGGGAGCAATTGTATTATGAAAATGTAATGTGAGAGAAGAACTAATACATGGCATTTTGACCTTACTCTCTTCTGGGTAGAAGAGGAAAAATGTATACATCTGGAAGGGTATAGAAGCCTTCTGAACATTTACAGAGGTGAGGAAACTGGAGGACATTGTGGGGGAGAGACTTTTGGACAGGTGTGTGGATTGGGATTGGAAGGATATGGGAAGAAGATAAGATAAAGGGTAAAAAGAAATACTGAGAAAGAAAATAGGGAGAAAAATGAGAGGAGGGGAAATTCACAAAATGTGAATGCCTTTTTCTCCAGAGCCATCTGGGTTCAGTGGCATGATACTTATCAGGATAAATGGAGATGGCCCAGAATGCAATGTGAGAACTTGGCCCTTTCAGGCTTAGGTCTTATCACAGTCTTACTTTGAGTGAGATACACCCATTCAAAGAAAAGGCTTCTTTCAAGGGATGGCCTCTTTAATAAAAAAAAAAAAAAATCAGACTGGGATGAAAAGACCCTCAGAGTTCCTGGGTAAAAGAAAAACAATTAGTATTTAGTTACCGCATTTACTCTGTGCTAGGTGGGTGGGCACTTGTAGTCCAGTCTATGAGCTCCAGAGTGAATTGGGTTTAAGGCTTGATCTTTTAACAAGAAATATAGCCCATAAAAAAGGGCAGCTATTGGGAGAAGAGAGGGGAAGGGAGGGGAAGGGAGGGGAAGGGAATGGAGGGGAGGGGAAGGGAAAGGAGGATAAGGGAGGGGAGGGGAGGGGAGGAGAATGGAGGGGAGAGTAGAGAAGAGGAGGAATTCTAACTTTGAATGTGAATGGGATGTTTATAGCAGCTCTCTTTGTAGTGGTAAAGAACTGGAAATTACAGTGAACCCCACCGATTGGGGAAGGAAGGATGAACAAGCTGCCATATATGGTTGCGATAGAAAACTACTGTGCTATAAGAAGTGATGAGATCAGTGGTCTTTGAAAGACTTCCACGAAATGGTAAAGAAGAAACCAAATAGAGAACACTGCATATAGTAACAACGATATTGTATTAAGAATGCTTTTGGATGACCAAGTTATTTTGACTCTTATAAATACACAAATTAAAAACAAAGGACACATGAAGACAGATGCATCTAGAGAAAGATAAATAGAAGTATGTATAAAATAATTTTACTCATATATATCTATTTGCATATAATGGTAGCCATTTTAAGGCAGGATAAGGGAGAGGGGAGAAAAATGATTATTTTGTTGTATATTGAGAAGTGCATAGTGGATTTGCAGTTTCATATGCAATCAACTTTTTATAGTACTATATTATAGAAATACTTTATTCTATAAATTAAAAATTAAAAAAAGAAATGTATAGATTCATCATATAGAAGTAGAAGTTATGACTACAGTATAACTTGCATTTGTGAAAGTGCCATCTATATTAACAAGGTAGGAGAGATAAAAGTGTTGACGCATAAGTAGGAAAAGGAAAACAAGTATCAACACATTTATATTAAGTGCATATTTTTCAAATACAAAACTGATAACACAACAGAGTCCATGACTGACTGGTCCAAAGTTACATATCAAATAAATTATTGATTTGGACATCAAGCAGTAATTCCTGCCTTCGCTGATCTTGATTATGATCCCTCTATGGAACACTAAACACTTGGAAGAAAACTGAATGATTTAATCAAGCATCATGTTAGTTATCTATGTCAAACTTACAGTCCAAGAATTCTTCATCTGGGGTACATGAATTTACAAAAAAGTAAACAAAAATCTGAGAACTGTTTCAAAATAGTTGATTTCCTTTGTTATATTATGTATTTTATTAAATTCATTCAAAGAAGGTTTTCCGAGAAATGGTTCACAGAATTCATCAGACTGCCAGAGGAGCCTAGGGTACACACACACACACACACACACACACACACACACACACACACACACATACATACACGATTTGCTATTTAGATTTGCTATCTAGATTTCTAGATTATCAAAAGATAATGTGTGAGTGTTTGAATTATTAATTTTTCTCTTGAGTATTTGGTACTGTACAATTATGGAAATATCTGTGGTGTCAGAAGTTGGAAAGTTAATGTTGTTTAATAAATTGCTTCATTTTGGTCAATGTTGTGCCTCTTCATGAATAGATAAGACTCTGCTTACTTTATCTCTGAAGAGGTCAAAGTTTGAAGGAGAATGACAGTCTTCACTGTCAAATCGCCTCCTTTTACTTAACCTAATGTTATGCCCCCTTCCCATATAGTATGCCCATATTGAAAATAATCTATCAATTGTTATTTAAAAACCAACTTTTCATATTATGATGTGAAATGTATATGCATGTATAATATACACCCATATGCATGCATGTGTGTGTGTGTGAGTGTGTGTGTGTGTGAGTATGGAGAGAGAGAGAGAGAGAAAGAGCAAGCTTGGAGGGTTGAGGCTTTTTTTCCCCGTTTCACACAAATAATACTAATTTAGTGAAATTTTCCTTACAGCTCTTACTAGTGACATTAATAATGTCTGTATTAAAAAAAAAAAAACAACAACACATAGACATGCTAGTTTCAACAAGGTAAAGCAAACAGATCTTTAGGTCTAAGGCAGTGTGTTGTTGAGTAGGGTATTGAAATTAGAGTCAGAAAAACTTGGTTTAAAATCCCACCTGAGATACTGATAACCTATGTGAACCTCGGTAAATCACTTAATCTCTTCATTTCTTTAATTTCCTTATCTCTAAATGATACAGTTGAACTCAATGGCCTTTAATATCCCTCTCAACTTTAAATCTATCATTCTATGCTGAGTAATAAAAAGAAAATATAGTAGTTTGACTTTCTAATTGGGCTACACTAATGTACTCCAGTAGGGGCTGTTACATGTTCCTGCTAATACTACAATGTTGCTGTCCCAGACACTTGTCACTGTTCCTATATAGTTAAAATCTTTATTGTACTATAGGACACATGTGGCACATAATTAATGCTTTATAAATCTCTGCTGAGTATTGATATATTATCATATAAAATAATATATGACATATTCTTGATATATTATCCTATAAAAATTCTTATTGACATATAAAAATAGACACATGTTGTCCTAGAAAATCAGTATTTCTTCTCATAGTTTTTGCACAATTCTTTTTATTGTCAGTGTGTTATACTGTCTCTCTAACTGCAGTCCCCTGCAGCATTATCATGTTTTGTGAAGAGGGCAAGAGCGGAGCATCATCCTTTCAATCCATGCCTTAACTCATAGCATTTGTCACGGATGTAGACATGACCAGAAATCCTACAACCGTAAATAAGATACATATATTTGTGGCTAGAAATGGAAATATGGACAGAAGTTTCCTAGTCAACAAATGAATATAAAGTAGGGAAAGTATGTGAATAGGGGTCATGCATTCATTTGTTCAATAGATAGAATATATTTGCTTTAATGTTTCTATAACTATATGATTCAATATGTTGATACTTTGATGGATCTGTGATCTCAGTGACATGGGTACTCCCTACAATGGTAAATTTTGCAATCCATTCAAACATTCTCATCCTGTTGGTCCCCCTCCATTGATATTTTGTAGAATCCAACTATCCATTTATTAATACACCTCCAAACAACCATAAAATAATGGCCCAGAACAAATCCTGGAACAGCAGAGCCAGTGGAAAGACAGGGTAGAGTGGTCTTTTAGCTTGGAATATTTAGAGAATGGGCAAGAAAGGTCTGTCGCACTGAAGTTAAAGGAGAGAGTATTCCAGGACAGAAAGCCTCCTAGTAAACCCTACCTTAGCAAACCAGTGGGAGATCCTGAGCCCCACTGTGATGGAACATCAACACTAGGACCTCCCAACTGCATTAGAATATCCAGGAGAAAACTTCAGATAGGAGAACCACCATGTGTTCAGCATAGCCTCAGGCACACAGACACCCTCCAGTGGCTAGATCTCAACAAGCTTCAGTGTAGCCCCAAGGAAATGCAAAAAAACCACCAGGTCACAAAACACACCAGACTCCACCACTAGCACCCCAGCTCAGCACCAGGAAACCTACCAGAACCCTACAGACTCCAGCAGCACCAGGCACCCCCATCTTACCTCCTCAATACAGCACCACACATGAAGATCCCTTGCAGGCTTCAGGGCAACACCAGTATAGCATGAGGTAAACAGCCAGGGACTATAGCTACTAGCACAAGATATTTAAGACAGAGCCCTTGCCACCCTAGGTGTATTAAAATTTAAAAGAAAGGGAACCCCACCTTGCCCATCCTCTCCCCCCCAAAAAACTGATGAACAAAAAACAAAAGTGACAAAAAAAGAATCTGACTATATACAGTTACTCTGGTAAGGGGGAAGACCAAGACACAAACTCGTAAGAGGGCAATAATGTCAAAACATCTATGGGCAAAGCACTGAAGAAAAACAGGAAGTGGCCTACAATGTCTAAAAGTCCTTTGCCATTTAGGTGATCCATGGGAGAAAAGTAAGCACTATCCTCTCCTTCCTTCCCTTCTCTCCCCTCATCCCCAAATGACTCTCCTCAAGAAGTTTAGTTGAAATATTTTATTCTCTTTCAATATTTTCTGCAGTCTGAATCTCAGATACTAGAAGTAGTTGAGTTCTGAACAAGTCTTTCATTTTTTAAATGACTCATAGATCATTGCTAATTTCTTTACTCAGCAGAAACACGCTTCTCATCAACCTCAATTGTTGAAGACATTTCACATTAATTCTAAAGAATTTTAGTGTTTGGTTGATTGAGACTTGTTGCCACCCTCCTAAAGGTATCTTATCTCTTAATTTAAGAGAAGTGGAATGCCTTGGGTGATTTAACGAATTCATTCCATTCTTATGTAAAATGAATAAATATAAATATTACAAAACAGTTAAACACTAAGAAACTTTGGAGGGAGGCACCTAGTGGTGGGGAGGAGTGGGAACTAGGAAAGCATTTGTGTAGAAGTTGGTACATTAGTGGCAGAGACTCTATCAGGCAGATGTAAGGAGAGATTTATGTGGGACATCCAGTCCAAAGTCACAGAGATGGGAAATGAAATAATCTGTGTAAGGAACAGAAAGAATGTCATCTTTACTGGATTTCAAAAAATACAGGAGGTGGAATAATATCCAAGGAGGCTGAAAACATAGATTGGGGCACTTTCATAAAGAGAGAGATTGATATTTTATCCTAGAAAAACAAGAAGCCAATAGAATTTACTGAATAGGGGAATGAAATGTTCAGCTCTTTGCTTAAGGAAAATTTCTTTGGCCACAATTTGTAGGATGGACTAGAATGGGGTTAATAGGGGTAGGTGTCAATTAGAAGGCTGCTATAATAATATGGGTAAAAGGTGAGGAGGGCCTGAATTAAGTTGTAGTTATGTGAATGGAGTGAAAAGAGACGTTCTGAAGATGTTCATGACGATATTTGGCCACTGATTGGATGTGTGTGTAAAAAAGAGTAAGGAGTTTAGGATCATGTAAAATTGATGAAACCAATTACTTCTTGAACTTTTTTCCACTTGGGACTCCTTTTGCATGTTTTGGCATTGTGCCTTGGCATTGTGTGACCTGAGGGAATGCACAATGCAAAGTGGGCATGCTTTGTGTTCAGAACCAAGGCTGCTGTTGAAGTTGTACAATGCAACACAGGTAAGCAATGCCAGAAACACTTTAGATTCATTATGCATTTGATTTTTAATTAATTTTTGGTCATTGTGCATTCAGAAACCTTTTACTGTTGCCAATTCTTTCACAACCCCATATGGGGTTGCAACCCACAGTTCAAGAAGTGCTGTAGTGGATGGCGAATTTAACACAATTAGGGAGATTTAGAAAAGAGGAGGTTTTTTCTGGGGTTAATATAATGAGCACAGTTTTGAAAGTTATTCATCATTCTATTTTCTTTCTATATGGATATTAGATCAAATTCTTAAATGATTAAATATATAACTTAGGAAACTATAGTATTCCATAGATTGATGCAAACAAAATCAGCCATGATATCTGAAGGATCTCACTATCTATAAAGAATCTTGCTTTGATTCAGATGGTACACCAAATTCATGAATTCTCTCTCTCTCTCTCTCTCTCTCTCTCACACACACACACACACACACACAGACAAAAACTTTGATGAGCATATGTCTTCCTGCTCTAAGACTCAACTGATACTTAAAAATCAAATAAGAATAATAGAAGAAAATTGGGAAAAGAAGTGAGAGCAATGCAGGAAAAATATGAAAAGAAAATTAACAAATTGCAAAAAGAGGAAGCAAAAATACTGAAAGAACAATTTCTTAAAAGTCAGAATTGGTCAAATGGTAAAACAAGTAAAAAATCTCACTGAAGAAAATCAATGTCAACGGCATTCATTAGATGGCATTTATAGAGCATTTTTGTGATCTGCTGTATATTACTTAGTTTTGTTTTCTTACCCTACAATCAGTGCAAAATATTCTGGAAATAAAAATATTTCTTCTCATCCTCCTAGAAAACTATTTAATTCTTTATTGCTTTCTGCATAAATTTAAAGTTAAATATTTTAGTTATATGTTGTCATTTTGCAGTCTTTAACTTCTTTTCTATTTATTCTAATTTGAATGTTTAGCCCATGTAAACCCTGAGGTCTTCTGAATCCCAATATTTATTCACAATGATGAATTTGGTCCCCAAAGTTTAGCTACTACACTTGCCCCTCAAGGTATATAAGAAGTACCCCTAAGGAGGTGAGTGTTAATTTTAATGACATCAGACAACACATTTGTTTTTCCCCAAAAAATTTATCAGTTGAGAGTCCTTCAGTTAGCCAGGCTTAACCAGCTTTCAGAAGAGTATTTACTAAAGTGGTCCATTTCTAACAGGGAATACAAAACATCCCTGCAACAGTCTGTGACATACTCTCCCCACAAGTAAATATGGACTCCAGGGAAAGTGAGTTCATTTCTCTTCCTTCCTTCCTTCCTTCCTTCCTTCCTTCCTTCCTTCCTTCCTTCCTTCCTTCCTTCCTTCCTTCCTTCCTTCCTCCCTCCCTCTCTCCCTCCCTCCTTCCCTCTTTTTCTTCCTTTCTTCCTTCCTATCTTTCTTCCTTCCTTCCTTCCTTCTTTCCTTCCTTCCTTCCTTCCTTCCTTCCTTCCTTCCTTCCTTCCTTCCTTTCTTTCTTTCTTTCTTTCTTTCTTTCTTTCTTTCTTTCTTTCTTTCTTTCTTTCTTTCTTTCTTTCTTTCTTTCTTTCTTTCTTTCTTTCTTTCTTTCTTTCTTTCTTATCATTCTTCATTCTCCCTTCTGAAAAATGTAAGACTCTGCACTTGGAACTGCCCTGAATTCTGCTTTGAACAATGTTGCTTTACCTTAATCAGATCCAGGATTCCATGTCACTTCTGAGCCATCATATCCAAACTGTGTACATAGACTATCTAGCTGCTTGTTCCCTCCCCACCTTCATTCCTGGCCATTTTTCCTAAAAGAACATAAGCTCCTTAAGGACTGGGACTCACTTATATTCTTACTTATATTGAGATCCCAGATGTTTTTATAGAGAAATACATACTAATTATTTTATATTTTTAACAATACATCCATCATCCATGTCTCTCTGTCTGCCAGCCTTTAGGATCTAAAAGAAAGCATAAACCTAAAACCAAATAAAAAATGGAACAAAGAACTAATTAAAAAAAATCACTGATGTGTTCATTTGTTAAGGGGCAATGGTACTGTAAATATATTAGCAATGGTGAAAAAAAATCCAAATTACTCTTATGAAGAGATACAAAAATAAAATTCTCCCCTATTCTTCTTTTAGTTTGAACCTTAAATATTGACTTTAACCTTGGAACAGTGGTATCAAACTCAAATAAAAAGGGGACCACTAGTTGGTATTTAAGAATATCTGCAGGCAGTATATTGACTTAGAAAACCACATATTAATAGTATCTATGTTTTATTGTATTCTTATTTATTTTTTACATACATATTTATTTGTTAAATAAATATTTCACCAATTATATTTTAATGTGGTCAGCATGAGGAGATGTTGCTGCATTTGACACCTCTGCTACAGAGATTAAGCTATCCCCTTGTGAGAAACAATTTTTTCCCCTCAAATGAACATATGTGTTGGATCAGTTTGGTAGCTTTCCATGGAATAAATTCTCTTTTATAAAGATTCCCAAAATGAATTCATCTACTGTGTCATGTGAAGATATGGCTTGTGCTAATCACATTTGTCTAATTAACATTTCCTGGTATTTTAGCTTTTATTTCCCTATGCCCAATTTATTTTGTCACTGTCTCTTTTATTATTTGTCTGTTTCATTACAGTTTGCTTCCTTTTTGCTGTGTACTAAGGCAAATATTTCAACCTTTATGATTACAAAATTATAAATTCCCAGAATATATATTTGTATGTGCATGTACAGACACACATATCTTGTTTCCTTTCATTTAATTATTCATTTGTTTATAAAATTCTTTAAAGTTGTTTGGTTTTATAATATTGATATTACAATATAAATTGCATACCAATGAGGGAATTCATTTTGTTATAAGGATTTTTCTTTTCTTTTTGTTTTCCCAAAGGAGTTGGAGTGAGAGAGAAAATAGATTTCCATCAATCAAGAAAAAAAAAAAACCAGGAGAGGTCAGGAGGAAGTGCTACAGATGTGGCATTTTGCATGTACTTTGTCATGGGGTCACCATATTGTTAATTTTGCTTAATTGTTTTATTTGGTTACAAAATACATTTCAAGAGATAGGATAGTCTATAGATATTAGTAATATAAAAGCAAAATATGATGTAAAACAAAGCACATTAATAAATATTCCTTTTAAATAATTAAAAGGGTGATAGTTCAAGATGGCAGAGCAGAAAGATGCATATATTCTAGTGCTTCCCCCACAACCCACAAAATACCTGTAAAAAGTGACTCTCAACAAATTCTAGAGCAGCAGAAGCCACAGAACAACAGAGTGAAAGAGGTTTCCAGTCAGAGGTAACCTGGAAGGCTGACAAGAAAGGTCTATCTCATGGGACGATGAACAGAGTGGAGCCCAGCCCTAGCCACGTGGCACTGGGAGGAACAGGACCTGAACAGACCTGCAGGGCAGAATTCCCAACTGGAAGGGTTTCAGATCCTTCAACCCACAAGTGACAAAGAAAGCTCCAAAGGTCAATGTGAGAGGGCTTTCCCAGCTGGGTGAGAGGGAAACAGGGTTCCCCCAGCACTAGCCCCTCGAAGTGGCAGCAGCAGCAGCAACAGGAGGCAGGCAGCTACAGTGGCTGAGGAACCAGTCTGGGTCCATTGTCTAGGAAGCTCAGCTTAACACCTCTGGTGGAATTGAGCAGCTGATCTGAACCTTGGCCCTCAGTGGTAGCCTGCCCCCACCCAAAGCCCCTGGGAAAGTTGAGCAGATGATCTGAATCTCAGACTTGAGCATGGTACTGGGGAGAGAAGGAGCACTAGGACCCTCCTCTTGACAAAGGATTCAGAAGTCAAGTAACTGACTGGGAAAAGTTCCAAAAAGAGAAAAAAAAAATAAGACCATAGAAAGTTACTTTCTTGATGAACAGGTATCTCCTTTCATCCTTTCAGATGAGGAAGAACAAGGCATACTGTCAGAGAAAGTCAAGGCCTCTGCCTTCAGTATCTCCAAAATGAACATGAAATAGGCTCAGGCCATAGAAGAGCTTGAAAAGCATGTCAGCAGCCTGCTAAAGGAGAACCAAAAAAATGTTGAGGAAAATAATGCCTTTACAAAGAGTCTAACTCAGTGGGAAAAAAAGGTCCAAAAAGCCAAGGAGGAGAAGGAGGCTTTAAAAAGTAGAATTACCCAAATGGAAAAGAAGGTTCAAAAGCTCACTGAACAAAATAATTCCTTAAAAGAAAGAATCAAGTTCAGGGAAGCTAACGACTGAGATAAACCAAAAAGTCAGAAAACAAAACCAAAAGATTGAAAAAATAGAAGATAATGTGAAATACCTCAGTGGAAAAACAACTGACCTGGAAAATAGATTCAGGAGAGATAATTTAAAAAATATGGCACTACCTGAAAGCCATGATCAAAAAAAGAGCCTAGACATTATCTTTCAGAAAGGGGTAATCAGAATGCAAGGTATGATGTGGTTGGGGGAGGGGAGAGATGGGGAGAAAAATTGGAACTCAAAATTTTGTAGAAATGAATGTCAAAATCTATAAATAAATAAACATACAAATAAATAAATAAATGAGTGAATGAGTAAGCAGTTAAAAAATAAATAAATACATAGATGGATAGATAAATAAATAAATGTAGGGAAAAATAAATGGATAGATAGATAAATAAATAACTAAGTAAATAAATGAATAAAAGGATGGTGTCCTGACCCCAAAAGGGACAAGAGAAAAAGACAGGATAAAGTCCCTTGGGAAAAAAAAATGTTATGGAACATGTTCCACTGCAACTTGCTGCTTTAATAAAAACTTCACATTCCTGGGAATCAAGTCTAGAGAATTCTTGAAAGGGTAAGCAATAAGAAAGGCATGGAATTTTGAAAAGGTTTATTGCAAATTATTCTTACTGAAATAACAGAATGTATAGGAGTGCAGGGAGGAAATTCAAAATAAATTGACTCATTTAAAAATACGAGGAGGGGCATGCTCTTGTGTATTTGGGAGTACTGTTCAGCTGAATCTAAATATTAGAGATTGTGTGCTGTTGTGCTTTGTCCTTCATTCTTGAAGAAGAACATGACATCAGGGAGATAATGACTTACAACTGACGTTGATTTGAGTGAGGGAGGGCTGTGTAAGATCACCAGCCTCACTTTCTACTCCAGAGTTCTCTGGGTCCAGTGGCCAGATATAGATCAGAATGATTGAAGATGGCCCAGGAGGCAGTAGGAGACCTTGGTCCTTTTAAAGTAAAGTTTTTTCAAGTTCTCACTCTGAGTGAGGCAACACCCATTCAGTGAACATGACTCTTTAAGAAGTGAATCAAGGGATGGCCCCTTTAATTTAAAAAAAACTAACAAACAAACTTGGAAGGGAAGATTCTCAGGGTTGTTGGTCAAAAGAAACACAGTTATATTTACATTCATTCCAAGCCAGAAAGGATCAAAAAAGTAACCGCAAAGTGGTACTTGGACAGGGACCTATTGTTATACAATCCATGAGAGCCAGGGTGAATTAGGTTTAAGACTTGGTCTTTGAGAAAGAAATTTTGCCATTAAACCCCAAGTTAACTAGGTCTCTTTTGGCCATCAGAATTTACCTTTCTTTGGGCAGAACACCCTTAGGTAAAGGAAGAAGAGAGGAGAGGAGCCCAGAGGAAAGGGGAGTGTTGTGGCAGATAAGGTAATAGAGTGGAGGGGGAAGGAGAAAGAATAGGGAAACATTTTTCTTTTTCTTGGTTTATCAATCAGTATTCTGTTAATTATTAACAAAGCTGTGTATATGAGAGAGGCATCCCAGAGGTAGAATTACTGATGGACTAGGTGTCACATGACCCAGATTCTTATACCAACTATATTATGAACTAACTTCTTTATGACCTTCTAAAAGCTACTTAACTCTCACAGTAGTTTAATTAAAGCATCCCATTAGATGGTCTTTAAAATCTTTTTGAGTCCTATGATTCTATCATTTTTTTCAAGCCAAGCTACTTAAATAAAGGCCTCTCTGCTCTCTGTTCTTAAGGGTCTGTCATGCATCAGTTGTCTCTTCACTGTTACAGTTTGGGTTACTAAGAAGAGTTAAGGGCACAATTGTGAAACTAAATTACCTAATTAGATTGAAAAGCCTGGGGTGAATACTTCCAAATGCTTTGTTTCACTTGAAAGACTGAGAAATCATCTTTTGTAAAGAAAATTAAAATATTAATAAAAATACCTTCACTTATTATTTGTAGACCTTTCTTTCTTTTTCCTTTAAATTTTGGGTATGGTTTTAGGGAATGAACCACACTCCAAATAATAAACCACAGAAAATCCTAAGAGATAACACAAAAAAAGAGAAAAATTGAAGGTTCCACCTTTCACAATAAATGGCTAGCAGAGTTGTTTTTTAAAAGAGATGGGTGGAGATGATCACAAACAATAAAATATCAAATTTTATTTGCATGAAACTGAAAAGTCATTGTGTGAGTAAAATCAAATAAATGACAATAAGAATAGGAAATTGGGGGAATTGGGGAAAATCTTTGTAAAAATTATCTCTGATAAATGTTTGATGCATCCAAGACATATAGGCAAAGAATATAAATATCTAAGTTCAAGGCCATTCATTAAAAGGCAAATGGTTATGGGATGTGAATGAACAGTTCTCAAAGGAAGAATTGCAAATTGTAAAGAACCATGTGAAAGATTATTCCAAATCTCTTAAAGTAAGAGAAAATAAAATTAAAACAACTCTGATGTTTTATTTCATAACCAGAACATTGATAAATATAGCAAAACGATAAGGAAGTAAATGTTGGAGACGCTGTGGTAAAGTAGGCATTAATATACTTGATGGAACTATGAACTGACACAACCTTTCTGGAAAATAATGTGGAAATATATGAGAGAGTAACTAGATCATTCGTTGATCATTCATCATCTTGCACCCAGATGTCTCACTGTTAGGCATATGTCATAACCAGAAACAAAGGTCTCTTACATAACAAAATTTTTTTGGTAGCATTCCTGTGGAAGGAAAGAAATGGAAACAAGAGTGTGTCCATCAAAAGGAGCACAACAAAATATATTATAGCATGCGATTATTTTGGAATATTATTGATATGTTTAAAGAAAGCAAAGAAATAAAGAACTGAGAAAAAACGGGATGGCTTATATGAACTAATACAGAGTTAATTAAACAGAATCAGGAAAATAATATGCAGAATGATTACAAAAATGTAAATGAAAAATTAACAGAATGCTATGTAATGACAATGCACAATCTTGGCTAAATACAATACATGAGAAATGAACTTCCTTTCATTGGTGAGATGAGTGCTATGGCTGTGGCATTTTGTATTTGGTTGGTTATGTTCAATTGTTTAACTTTTCCTTTGCCATTAAAAAAAGATTGCTGGGTGGACATGGAAGTGGGGAGGGCAGAGGTGATAAATATATTGAGAACTATGATATGAAAACAAAAAGTATTAATAAATCTTTAAAGTTTCACAAAGAAAGAAAATGCATCAGATATATGTCTCCATTATTGAAACCAGGTAGGATTTTTTACTAAGATATATAATTAATAAAATATTTCATTTTATATTTATATATTCATCTTTTAGAAAACTGCAATGACATTAACTTGGTAACAGCAATTTACACTTCATACCTGTTAAACATGTACGAATCGTTTCCTATTATGGTTCACAAAGCACTTTACATGTGTGTATATAAGTACATACATAAAACCATATTATGCATTTAGCACTATAATAGGCACTCTGACAGTGCAAACAAAGTAGAAGTTACATAGTCTGATTTGTAATTTGATGAGGCAGACCAGGATTAGCTTAGTCACTTGCCTAGTAAGTCCTGGGGAGTTAGCTCTTGGCAAAGATGGAAAAAAAATTAGGTTGTACTGTATGCCATGGACATAAAGTGTCAGACAATGCTTCATTCTCAGAGGCTAAATCCATGGATGTATTTGTACAGCACTTCTGTATTCCTAAAATCCTGCCTGAGAGAAAGAAAGAAAACTTAATCTCTTGATTTACCAGTAAGAAAGGTTGCTTTTGACAATTTCCATCCAGTGCTGGGTAATTGTGAGTTGGAATTTCAGAATTATACAAAATAGTGTAACCATATACATGGCTGTGGGTGATGACAGGTAACTGCCCGGGCTGTAATTAGCAAACTGCTCAATTTCTTTGAACACATTAGTAATCTGTGATTCCTTGAATCACGTGGTCTGATGATAGTTGACAGTTTAGTTTTTTAAAAATTGTTTATATTGGGGGAAAATAAAATATTGCATTAAAAAAGAAAAAAGCCTTGTATGGCAGGTTCCTGAGGCTGTATTTCCCAAAGGACTCCCAGCCCCACTTCTGTACTTTGGTGCTGCATGATGGCCTCAGATTACAGTTACATTAAAGTTAGTACTTTGTTGCTAAAAACAAAAGAAACAAACATTAAACAGGCCAATCACTTTGGGAAACAAAACACAGTCATAACATTAAAAACAAAACCTATTTGGTGCACCCAATAGTTTCTTCCTTTTTGGAATATGTCAATAATAATATAGGATAAGAAAAGACAGATAAGAAAGATACTCCAGAGATAAGAAAATACTCCCTTCCTCTAACCTCAGACCCTCTCCCATCTATTTAAAAAAAATTCATGTTAAATACCTGAAGAAAATATAGAAATAATCAGTTTGTATTTTAATGATGTGTTTCTAACCTCTAAATGCCTCTAGCATTGACAAGCATATCTACTTTATGCCTAAGCTCACCCCAAGTTCTGCATTCAGTCCTGACAAGCTCTAGAACGGAAGTCCTATGGCAGTTACATGCAATGTGGCATTCAGTTCAACTCAGTTCAAATCAAGCCAGTATTGATTAAGTGCCTACACTGAGCCAGATAGGGTGCTAGGTGCTGAGGAGACAAAGTCAAAAGTTATCTTACATTGAACTGTCAAATGCTTTTGGTAAAATCTAGGAAAATACAGGAGGACCTGAATTCAAATGTGGTTTCAGTCACATACTTGCTGTGTGACCCTGAGAAAGTCATTTTACCCTCTTTGACTCAGTTTCCTTACCTGTAAAAATGACCTGAAGAAGGAAATGGCAAAGTACTCCAGTATCTTTGACAAGAAGACCCCAAATGGGGTCATAGAGCGTCAGACACACTGACATGGTTCAATAACCGCAAAATAAAGGAAAATATTGTGAGTTTTCAACTTGTTTCTAATTTTGGTTATTGGTATTCTACTGTTTAAACTTCCACTTTGGGACCTCCTAGGTAGCAAGATGAACAGAGCACCGAATCTGTAGTGAGAAGACCCTGATCAAATCCTGCCTCCAGCATTTAACGTCTGTGTGACCCTGGGCAGGTCACTTTAATGTATTTCTTAGTCTCCTCATCAGAAAAATGGAGATAATAGCCCAACTTCCCAGGGTTGTCGTGAGGATAAAATAAAATTTATAAAGTGTTTTTCAAAATTTAAAGCATTCCGTAAATTATATATATATATATGTATATATATATATATATATACATAATGTTCTATATGATTTGTATACAAGTATATGATATATATATATAGTAAGTCTACAAGTACATATTTATATACTTGTGTATGGTATACATATATATATACATATACAACTATGGGTAGTTTATAACATACATGCATGATGTGACATATATATGTTATATATATATATATTTTATAGGTATCATTTGTTGTTAAGTTGTTTTTCAACTGTGTCTGACTCTTTTGCGATCCATTTGAGTTTTTCTTGCTAGAGATACTGGAGTGGTTTGCCATTTTCTTTTTCAGCTCATTTTTACAGATGAATAACTGAGGCAAATAGGGTTAAATGGCTTGCCCAGGGGTCACACAGCTAGTGAGGCTGGATTTGATACAATTACTGCACAGATAGGTCATGAGTTTTTTTTTTATAAAGTCTTGTTGCTATATAGAAAAAAAGCAAAATAAGTTTGTTCATGTAAAAAATTAAACTGAAGTTTACAAATGATCAGGAATTTTTTGGGAGGCAACCTCATCTCCCCTTGTCATTGATTCTGAAGGGGGCAAGGTGACCTACTTTTTAAGTTTACAGAAGATATAAATGTAGAGGTTATAAATCTTGGTAAAATTCCATTTTTAATTTGAACCTTTTTATCTTTTGTTTGTCCTTTTCATCTCTCTTAAATTTCCAAGCCAGTTTACGATCATACTTTGCTCAAACAATCACATGGATCAAAACTAACCATATGCTTTCTCCAAAATAAATCCTATGTTCTTTGTATGGTTCATT
Organism: Bettongia penicillata ogilbyi; assembly: GCA_023548195.1. NCBI lineage: Eukaryota > Metazoa > Chordata > Mammalia > Diprotodontia > Potoroidae > Bettongia > Bettongia penicillata. Next base: position 5,539,500 of record JAJHZJ010000759.1, read on the forward strand.
ATGCCCAATTATTTGAGTAACTTCTAAAATCTAAATGTGTATATAGCAACCCTACTTCCCTCTCCAAATAGGCATAATAATTACCGTGGAGAGTCAGAAATCTCTGAGTAGAAAAAAGACCTTAGAATAATACATGCTTAATCCACATCTGAAGAGGGATTTTCTTTACAACATCTTATCCATTTATTCCTTCAAATAAATCATCTCCCATCACTCTTATCTTTTATGCAATGTTCTTCCAGCTAACTTCATTGTAAAATTTTTATCTTATTTCATCTGAATAAAAAAGGCTGGGTGTGCCTGGGGAGAAGGATAAGATGCTTGTCTCATACGGCAATTTGCTCCAGTCCCTGACACCCATGTTCCAGTAGCTAGCTACGCATTCAGCTGGAACAGTTATAGTCCTAGGATAAACACAGATTATGTAAGGGAAGTGCTTTATAAATCTTCAAATTTCTATTATCCAATTTTCTTAGTGGTCAGTTAGCAGAAAGGCAACCACAATGAAAACTCCAAATTCATTTCTATTTAAATCCAATGGTGCTCTTGATTAGTTGGCATTGGTAAGATTTTAATGGCTTCTAGTGACGAAGTCCAGCAACCTGCTGCTAGCCACTGGGGGAGTAGGGGAGATGCAAATGAATGCAGCACTTCAAAAATATGGTTCTTTCAGGCCTCATCCAAATTGGAATTTTATCGTTTACAATGTGCTTTCCTTGCATCCCACTGAAGTAGGCAGTTCACTCATTCTCATTTTCCAAATGAGGAAATTAAATGGCAGAGATGTTACATGATTTGTCTGTGACCACATGACTAATGACAGAGGTGAAATTTGAAACCAGATCTCCTAACTCATAATCAGTGGTGTTTCTATTGCACTGCATCGGGACAACAGTAAATGTCATCTTTTGTGAGCTTATTAAGTCAATTACTTTAATTCTAACCTTAGTCCAAGTCAAACTCTTTATGAGAACTTGAGTGGGACTCTATTGCTGCCCTGACATTAAAATATGTTGACTTTATGACAGCAACTTTGCTCTTTGAGATTTTTAATTTTTTAGGTTGCATCTGATTTTATAACTTTGTTTCAGTTGGCTGGAGTGTCCAGGAGTTTAACTGCTGGATAAGCATATGTCAAGAGTCATATGCAAAGTAAAAGCAATATTCTAACAATAACATAAGTACCTGTTGTCATTGAAATAAATAACAAAAGTGTTTCATATTGTATTATGTGTTATCACAATTTCTTTCAAAATTTGGGTAATTTCAAGTTACTGAGAATCAAGTTTGGGAAACTGAAAATTAATATTTAGAAGTGTTTTGTTAATTTGAAAAACGATAATCAGAATGAGGGGTTTTGATGATTTCTTCATATTTTGTGATTTTAGCTTCTTGTGAAGAATTATTCCAAACTAAATATTAACTGGTTACCCTGACCCCAACTTTCAGCTCTAGCAACTTTACTCTTTAGTACTTTACAGATGCACAAAACTTTCTAGCAAAATGCGAAAGAGTCAAACTAAGAATATGTTGAACCATTCAAAAAACCTTCAGGTGAATTAGTAAGAAATGGAGATTTCCTCTAATTGTTTTACGAATAAGAAAAAAAACCAAATGAATAAAGTTTACTTGTTACTTTCTATGTTAAGGTAAATAAAAATCAAAGAATAGTTTTATATTTTCTCATTAAACTAGAAAGAAATATAACTAGTAAAAATTAAAGTGCTCCTAGCATTTAGAAAAGTAGAGGTTAACTTGGCGTCCGTGACTTGTGTATTTGTCCTCTGTTCTGGAAGAGGACCATGACACCATGGAGAGGATGACATGACTTGCAGTTGACTTTGATTTGAGTGAGGGAGGGTTGTGTGCAAGGTCACTTTCTCCTCCAGAGTCACGTGGGTACAGTGGTCAGATATTCATCAGGACAACTAGAGATGGTCCAGGATGCAATGGGAGACTGTCCCTTTTAAGCTAACATTTTTTCAGGTTTTCAATTTGAGTGAGGTAATGCCCATTCAATGAATGCATCTTTAAGTCAAGGGATTCAATGAATGCCCCTTTAATTAGAAAAAATAAATAAAAGAAACAGGGAAGGGAAGACCCTTAGGGTTCATGACCAAAAGAGAAACAGCTACTAATCACATTCATTTTGCAGAAGTTGTTGATAAGGAGATGTTGATAAGCTGAAGCATGTCTGGTCAGAGGAGACCAGTATGGTGACAGAACCCTGATTATATTATACGATGGATGATAGAAGGACCTAGGGATATTTAGTTTGGAGAGAAGATGACTTAGGGGGAAATGCTTGTTGTCTTCAACTATTTGAAGGGTTGTGTTGTGAAAGAGGGATAAAGATTATTCTGAGAAGTGCTGGAGAAGAAAATGGGTGGAAATTACAGGGAGTGAAATTCCAGTTAACTGCTAAGAAAAATTAGGACTGTCTAAAAATAGTCATGGCTATCATGTGAAACACTAAGTTCCAATCGGTGGAGGTATTCAAACATAGGATGAGAGAATATCGGGCAGATTGCTGTAAAAGGAATTGGGTATTGGATAGGGACCCTTCCAGCATGGAAATTCTGTGAAGTTAAGGCATATTCAGATCCACAACAACGTATTAAATAGTTATCATATGTAGATTACTGACGTGGGTAAAATACAATATAGATAACATACAGTTCCTCAATATATCAGGAAAGTATATTTTTGTTAATAGGAGTTCTCTCTCTGCCAAAATATATTCATGACTCTTTTTTAACTTATGTAGTAGAAGATGGTCATGCACAGTTGCGGCTACTGAAAAATTCATTTTTCAGAGGCCTACCTTATGATAATCTTCTTTAAAATATTTTTGTCCAGAAACATGTAGGAAAAGGTGGACAATATGATACTGAAGAGATGATGAATATTACAGTAACTGAAGTATACTGAAACAAGTGTAATAGAAGATTTATAGAAACAAAATCAAATTTACCTACTTATGGACATATTCAGATTTTAGACTCTGCTACAAGGATGAATATACACATAAATCTGAGCTTTCTGTTTTAGAAAACATCTTAAGTTCTTAGGGCTGCAAGCAGTATTTTCTTAGGCTAAAGTAAATTTCAGCACCTACTTTGTAGAAAAAGAAAAATAACTACTCATGCACTACCAAGATTTTTAATTAACAAAATGGGACACAAGTCACATGACAAGATAGCAATTATTTTACAGGAAGAAAAAGTACATGCACCCAAATATCTTATTTTATCAGGCCTCAACAGGTCAAGCATTTATCTTCTTTCTGTTGTCAGCAAATAACTTTAAGAAAATGTCCCCAGACATGGAGGCAGCAGCAAATATTTTATTTCTGACTATAAAGAGACTGAAGCACCATCAATACTTTCTGTCTTTATTATCCTGGATAAACTATCAGTGGTAACTATTTCCCATAATTCACTTGTTCATCTAGATGGGTAAACTGTAGCTGACCCAGGCCTTCAAAGTGTGGGCCATTATCAGAGTAGTACTATGAAATGAGTAAAACCCCTTGAAATGAACATAGCCAAGTCTCTAAGGGAAAGCTAGTCTGTGGGAGGAGATATTGACTACAAAAAAATCTAACAAGGAAGTCAAATCCGACCTGGTCTCATCTATTTTGTTTATGACATGGGTCTGACTATGCTTTTGCTTGGATGGAGTAGATAAAGAACATTTACAAAAATTCACTAAATGCTAATCCCAGGGTGGGTGCCATAGTGTTAGAAAAAATAATAGGAGACATGCATCATTAATTTAAATTAAGTTATGTAATTGGAGATACAAGACAGTCACTTGAAAGACAAAAGAACTTATAAAAAGAGGTGCAAATTAATACAGCTGTGAGGAACAAAAGTTCTAAATTCTGAGCACTGAATTGTATCTCTGGATAAAACACACGGCTGTTTGTGTCAGGCATCAAGAAACTGGCATGGGAGAAATCAGCTTTTACTTGATAGTTTAACACTACAAAAATTATTCCAGGCCAAATGTCCTTGTAGAAATCAGCATACAAATGTAGTGACTCAAAAGGAACAGATGATAAAGAAAATTAAAGGGAATAAAAATAAATTAACATTGTACTATAACTACCTGTTACATGTAAACATATGCATAAAGACAAATGATACATACTTTAACAAAGGTATGGTAATAAATGTTTACCAAACAGCGCTTTAATTTAATAACTCCTCAAAATGTATTAGAGACTTTTTTATGTTCCATCAGCATTATCAATCTTGTTCTCCATCTCGTTAAGCCTTGACAATAAGCGAACAATAAATCAAAGCCCGATTTATACCCTTTGCCAATGTCTAAGGCAAGGTCAAAATTTAATGACTGGCTCTCAAGAGCTGGTTCAAGTTGAGTCCAGCACACTACTGTAAGAGAGAACATGGCATAATGGGTAGAGAGTCAACTCTGGAGTCAGAAAGGCCAAGGTTCAAGTCCTATTTCTAGCACCTTTTGGATTTCTTCAGGACTGGAAAATAACAGAATCTTCCAGTGCCCCAGGCATATTTGTGAGATTGTGAATTACCAACAAGGGCTTCATCACCTCTCTCCCATTTCAGCTATAGAAATAGCCTTCTGTTAGTCTCCTGGCCTCAAGGCTTTCCTTGTTTTAGTCAATCTTCAGTCAGCTGCCTGTGATTTATCTGAAGCATAGATCTGATTATGCCAACTCTCCAGTGGCTCCTTATTACTTCCAATGTCATACATAAAGTTCTTTGCTTGGCATTTAATCTTTTTTCATGACCTCATATGTCTTTACCTTTTCTGTGCTTCTTCTGTGTCTGTTTTCCATTCCTGAAATGCTTTCTTTCCTCAGTTCCAAAGTCTTGTTGTTTTTTTTAGATTCATCCCAAAATGTATCTTCTTCCAAGAGGCTTTTTCTAGTCCTCCCCTTATTTATCTGATTTCTTTTAATGGTGCCAGTGTCTTCCCAGTCATCCATTTATTTCCTTCCTTTAAGTCCCAATACCTGCATTGCTTCTTTGACAAAACTTGCTTTGACCACCTCTTGAAGTTAGGTAGCACAGTGGATAGAGAATTGGACCTGGAGTCAGGATGACCTTGATCTCCTTAACCTAAGGTGATCTTTAAGGTCATATTTAAATGCTTACTAGCCTAATAGAAATCATAGTTTCACTGGTTTTTATCTTCTTTTAGTAGGATCTCATTCTGTTTGATGTTCTTTAACAGTCAGGACATAAGCTTTATAGTCTTTTTCTACTACAAAAGAAAACCTAATCTAAATATATTTATAGAATATGATTGCAAGAATTCAAAAAGGATAAAATATGAAACTCTAATGGAATAAAACTATTATTCCACTCTCCTCTTGAAAAATAAATGATGAAGACATACTCCCCACACTGCATTAGGGAATCTAATTATAACTTGGGTATCTTTCTACTTCATCCAAAGAGCTAACTTCTCTTTTATACAAATCATAATCTTAATGCACCTTCCCTGTTATTGTAGAGGGCAACACCATTCTCCCAGTCCCTCAGGCTCACAATCTAAGAATCTTCCTCCTTACCTTCTATCAGCCTCCATATATGTTTCCAAGACCAGTCGATTTTATTTTTGTAACATCAGTTAAATACTCTCCCTCATCTCCTTTGATAATATCATCACTCTGTCAAAAGTTCTCAACCCCTCACTCCTAGATTATTGCAATAGCCTGCTTGTGGGTGTGCCAGGTTTAAGTCTTTTCCTATTATGTCCTCTATTTAGCCACTAAATGATTTTCCTAAGACTCAGGTCCAATGAGGTCAACACCCTACTCAGTGGCTTCCTTTGATCATACTCTTTCAATGGAATTCCCTTCTGATTGCTAGAAAAGTTCTTTTGGGTTCCCTTCAATGGTAAGAGGATTACTTTTATGGTCCTTTTCTAATACAAAAACTTGTCTAGAGAAAACCAGAATGTATATACAGAGTATATAATCATAAGAATTCAAAGTAATAAAAACCTTAAAAGGGATAAAACATGAAACTTATGGAATAAGTTATTGTTCCAATGTTCCCTTCAAGAGCAAATACAAAATCCAGTTTGATACTTAAAGCCTTTCATAAGCTAGCTCATTCCTACCTTCTCAGTCTTATACTTTACTCCTCAAAACATGTTCTTCAATCCAGTGGCACTGGATTCCTGCTTTTTCTATTAACAAGACAGTATTTCCCTCTGCTCTGAGCATTCCCTCTGGCTATCCCCCATGCCAAGAATGTTTTCCTTCCTCCATTTCAAATACTGACATCCCCCTGCCCACTTCAAGTCCCACCTAAAATTCCACCTTCTACAGGAAGCCTTCCCTAATACCTCTTAATTTTAGAACTTTCTCTTTGTTAATTATCTACCACTGTATATGGTTTGCTTTTTGTATAGATTTACTTGCATGTTGTCTTCCCCACTATATTGCAAGCTCCTTGAGGATAGGGGTTGTCTTTTTTTCTCCTTTTGTATTTCTAGTATATAGCACAGTGCCTAGCACATAGTGGGTACTTAATAAATGTTCATCAATTGATTAAATTATAGTGTGTATATGTATATCTATTTTCTACTATATTTCATATAAAATTAAAATTATAAAAAACTGAATCCTCTGTCTTTATATACATATATATCACTAAACAGCTATTTATATTTTCTCTTACTGCAATTAATATTTCAATATTACTGTATTTAGGAAATTATAATTTTAGTATTAGTACTAGAAGGGACTTTGGAGGTCATTGAGTTCAATACCCTTAGTTTTAAAATAATGTAACTAGTCCAAGTGCCAAGATGGCAGAATGAAGAAGGAACCCAAATTATCCTCCAAAGAACTAAAAAACTGTCTCGGGTGGAAGGGAAGGATTTTCTCACTGAGGTGGGAGGGGAGAAAAGCAGCAGAAAACAGTCTCAGAGCAGGGGCCCTGTATCAAGGTCACAAGCTTAGAGCAATTCACCTGTAAGGTACCACTCTCCTGCAAACAAGAAGATCTCTAAGCAAGGGTGTAGTCTGTGCAATGGAGCAACCTCACCTCAACACAAACCACCAGTGAGGCCTTGACACCACTGTTGACCAGTAGTGAAGACCTGCCCTGGGACTGACTGAAACTGAGAGCCCATCCCTGAAGCCCACCAGCAGAGAGACCTTGTTTCCATAGAAACCCCGCAGCAGAGCCCCAACCCTTGGAGAGATCAGTAGCAAAATTACTCCTCCAGGGCCAACCACCAGAAAGATTCTGTTGCCATAGCAACCCAGCAGCAAAGCCCTATCCTTGGAGCAAGCTAGCAGCTAAACCCCACACTCAGGTGAGGACAATGGGGAGGCTCCCCCACCCCAGTCTGAGCCAGAAGGGAAGCCTACTCTCCAGAATGAAAACAGCTAAGTCATTAAGCCCAGTGAAAGCCAGCAGTAAGACCCAGAACCCTAGCACAAAAAGTTTGGGACAGTGCAGGACCAGAGCCCACCTCTCACATAAAAACAAAAAAACAAAAAAAACAAAAAAATGAGAAAAAAAAAGAACTTGATTATACAGTCACTCTGGTGACAGGGAGGATGAAGGCGTAAACGGAGAAGAGTTCAATAGTGTCAATATGACTACATATGAAATCTTAAAAAAAAAATGCAATTTGGTCTCAGACCCAAAAAGTGATCCTAGAAGAGCTTAAAAAGGATTTTCAAGAGCAAATTGGAGAAGTAGAAGAAAAACTGGGAAAAGAAATGAAAGTAATACAAAGAGAATCATGAAAAAAGTCAATAGTTTCAGAAAGATATACAAAATATTACCGAGCAAAATAACTCCCTTAAAAAAAATAGAAGTGACCAATGGAAAAGGAAGCACAAAAACTCATTGAAGAAAATAATTCTTTAAAAGTTAGTATTGAACAAATGGAAGTTAACAGCTTTATGAGACATCAAGATATGATTAAACAAAATTTACAAAGAGAAAGAAAGTGTGAAATTTCTCATTGAAAATAATAACTGACCAAGAAAATAGATCCAAGGGAGATAAGAAAAGAATTACTTGGCTATCTGAAAGACTTGATTAAAAGGAAACAAAAAGGCTGCATATCTTTCAAAAAATTATCAAAGAAAATTGTCCCTGCTGTATTAGAAACAAAGGGCAGAAGAGAAATGAAAAGAATCCACAGATCACCACTGGAAAGACATCCCAAAATGAAAACTCCCAGAAACATCCTAGCCAAATTCCAGAGTTCACAGATCAAAGAGAAAGCATTGCAGGCAACCACAAAGAAACAATTCAAATATTGTGGAGCTACAATCCGAGGATTACATAGGAATTGGCAGCTTCCACATTAAAGAACCTGAGATCTTGGAATATAGTATCCTGTCTTAGAAGGCAAAGGAGTTAGGCTTACAACCAAGAACTACCTACCTAGCAAAAGTGAATATATTCTTTTGGGGGTAAATTAGAAATTTAATGAAATAAAGGACTTTCAAGCATTTCTAATTGAAAGACCAGAGATGAATAAAAATAAATGGACTTTGAAATATTAGGTGTAATGGAAACACAAGAAAATAAAAAAGAAAGAAGAAATTTAAGAAATTCAGTAAGATTAAACTGTTCATGTTTCTATATGGCAAGATAATATTTGTAGCTCTTTTATAACTTTATTAATATAAGAGCAATCAGGAGTATATGGAGACAAAAGCTGTGGCCATGAGGTGACTTTGATGGGTTGATACCTACAAAAAGAAAATAAAGGGGTGAGACAGAAAATTTCACTTGAAGAAGGAAGGATAGATTGAAAGAGGTAAATTATCCCAAATGAAAGATTCATGAAAAAGTTATTATGTTGGAGTGGAAGATGGGGGAAGGGGGTGTTGGGCAAAGTTTAAATCTTCCTCTCATCAAAATTGGCTCAAAAAGGAAACAACATATACACTCATTTGGAGATAGAAATCTATCTTACCCTATAAGGAAGTAAAAAAGGGAAAGGGATAATAAAAAGGAAAGGGGGGCTGATAAAAGGGAGGGCATATTGGGGAAGGCAGTAATCAGAAGTAAAACATTTCTTAGGAAGGAAAGAGTGGTAGGTAAGGAGGGTGGAGGATAAGTAAGCCAAAAATAGCATGATGGGAATTAGTTAGTTATGATAGCCATAAATGTGAATGGAATTAATTCACCCGCAAAATGGAAATGAATAGCAAAATGGATTAAAAGAACAATATCTTACAGTATGTTGTTTACATGGAAAACATTTGAAACAGAGAGCTACACACAGGTTAAAAGTAAGGGACTGGAACAGAATCTATTATGTTTTACCTGAAGCAAAGAAAAAAGGTGTAGCAATCATACTCTCAGACAAAGCTGAAGCAAAAATAGATTTAATTAAAAGAGATAATGAAGGAAACTGAAACTTGCAGAAAGGTATTACAGACAATGAAGTCATATCAATATTTTAAAAATATGCACCAAATGATACAGCATCTACATTTTTGAAGGATAAGTTAAGTTAAATGAGTTACAGAGGAAATAAGATGAAAAACTCTACTAGTGGGTGTATCATTAAGCACTCCAACACACACAAGGTGGGGGCTACTATTACAGGTTCTTAGATCTGCATTCATAAAAGGGAAGGCAACTTTTGAGGGGTTAAAAATCACTTTAATCAAGCACATGTATCATTCCTTTATCCAAGCACATATATCATTCACCTAATTCAGGAGAGTCAGCATCCTGAACTTCAAAGAAAATACTGAGAAATTAAAAGTCAACAGGCATGGCTTCCTTTGCCTGAGTTCAACAGACAGTAGGACCCCAACAGTCTAATCATATTTACCCATATTTACCAGAGAGGGAAGCTCAACATCTGAGTTCTCACAGGAGGAGGGCTCCTTAGCAACTTCCTAGTGTCCTCCTCTGGCCAAACAAACATTTCCAGTCAGTAAGCCCCAAAGAAATCAACAGACATGGTTTCCTCTGCCTGTTCATAATTCAACAGTTGTGACCTGCAGTTTAAGAAGGATTGAAGGGATCACAAGAGGAAAAAAAACTTTAAGAAGCCCTGTATATGATAAACACAAAGATCCAAGCTTTTAAAACAAAAACTCATTATTTGACAAAAAAATGCTAGGAAAATGAAAACAGTATGGCAGAAACTGGGTATAAACCAACATCTCACCCCATATACCAAGATAAAGTCAAAATGGATACATGATTTACACATAAAGTGTGATATCATAAGCAAATTCAAAAAGCATGGAATAGTTTATCTGTCAGATTTACAGATAAAGGAAAAATTGCAGTCCAAAGAAGATATGGAGAGCATTACCTACAACCTTGGGCAAATCATTTAACCACCCAGTGCCTCTATTTCATCATCTTCCAAATGAGTGCAAAAAGCCCTGCACTGCCCTTTTAGGGAACTGTAAGGAGAAAATGAGATGTTAGCTAAAGTTAAAGGCTCTTTAAAGAGACATAGTGAGCTTTTCTTCTCATTATTATTGCTTTTTCTTAAAGTTTGTTCCCTTTATCTAAATGTGACTGCATTATTGATAGAATTAAGGCCCAGGCCAGGGGGCTACCATACTTTACAAACAATGGACTATTTCAGCTTTCTCAAGCTGTAAATTGGATTGGAGCACAAGGGAAGGGGATAAAGATTAGGTCTGAGGTTCCTGGGGCTTGTCAGTCAAGATAGCACTTAAAGCTATCCTGGTCTTTGTTTTAATTTCCTGTTACACATACTTTACCCTACCTGTCTTCTCTCTTCCACTTTTATTTCCTGATATCAAAAACCCTCCCTCTGGACCTTCTCCTTGTCCAGTCTGCCCTCCAGACCCATCCCAGAACCTCCCCAAAATAAAGCTCTGCCTGTGCAGGTAGGCCCAGTGTATTCTAGGAATATTAATCCCAGCTGATCCTAACAGAGACACAGAATTAGTCTGGTACAATACAGAGAACCCAGGACTGGGAAACAGGAAGCCTGAGATGTAATCCTAAAATGACTAATTCCTTGTGATGTTGATCCAGTCTGTCCCCTCTCCATCTTGGGCCTCAGTTTTTTGATCTTTGAAACGAGGGGACTAGACAAGGTGAAATCTAAAATTCCTCTCTTCCAGCCCATTTTGCCCTGGTCATGGTGCCTTACATTCAACTGGTATTTAATAAAGCCTGAATTGAATTGGATTTTAAGATTATAGTATAATGATCCTGAGGTTCACAGAATATAAGATTCTAGAACTCCATGATGCTAAGATGATGAGAGTCTGTGATTCTAAGAACCATTTAACATTGGCTCCTGTAAAGTCTTGAATAATTAGTCAGCTGGACAGAGGTTCTCTCAGGAGTGGAAAGGTTTCTCAAATTCCAGATCATGGAATGTTGGAATCAAAAGGAGGTCATCTGGTGTTATTTCCCACCCATACTTTGGATCTACTCTCCTGTTTCCAGATGACAAAATTGAGACCCAGAGAGGAAGTGATCTGTCTACGATCCAACCTGAGTCAGAAGCTTATACACAGAACTGGGAGCCACAAAAGTTTAAATATTGCTTACGACATTCACTGTGTGACTATGGACAAGTTACTTAATAAATCAATCAACACACACCTTTGAATCTACAGTAGTAGTGTCAGGCGTTGTGTTAATCAAGTGATGGAGATGCAAAGATGAAACATTCCCTGCCCTCTAGGAGCTGTCTTTCCATTGAAAAGAAAATATTTACATATTTAGGTATATACAATATACATAAAGCAAATACAAGGTGATTTGTGCAGGGGATGGTACTGGTAGTTGGGTCTGAGAAGGAGCAGAAAAGGCCCAAGGGAGAAAAGTGTAATGTTAATGTAAGGTTATTGATCTTCCCCACCCATTAATAGCTCTCAAGTGGAGCCCATTAAGGGTAGCTTGATTAGAGGAGGCTTGTTTTGTTGGAAAACCCAAACCTTTTGCTAATTGCTAAAAAGTTAAAGATCTTTCCCACCAATTTAATGGACCTGCCCCTTAAGGGAAGTTTGATTGGGGAGATTTGTTTTGTGGAAGGTCCACACCTCTTGTCACTTTCTAATGAGGTACTGGTTTTCAAGGGACTGAAAAGTGTACATATACTCTGAAGTGAGGTTTTACTTTGGGGCTTACTCACTGAAAGTGTTTTTGCCAGATGAGACTCTGCGTAGCCGTTAAGGACCCTCCTCCCTCCTACCTCACCCCATTTTGAAAACCCAGATATTGATGTTTATCTCTCTGGTAACTATGTATATATGTGTTGGTCAGACAGTTGGATCTGTCTGTTAATGTGTGATGTATGCATTGCTTATGGTCAGGCAGTTGGAAGAAGTGTCTGTTGGTTTTTATTTCTCTGCTTGTATTTTCTCTGTTGGTATTTAATTAAAGAATATTTTTGACCCCTTAAAAGTTGCCTTTCCTTTTAGAAAAGTAGATCAAAGAACCTGGGATAGCAGGCCATCCTGGATGGGTCAGGGTACATGCTTTTACAAAAGGAGGTAGACATATCAGGAAGTTAGAGATTCTAAGGGGTAAAAGTGAGGAAGAAGGAGATACTACATAAGATTCCCTCTCCAATGCCATCTGTTAACAAAGAGGTATTGAGCTGGGTCTTAAACCCAGATCTAATTCCCAGTTTGGAGCTTTCTCCACAATGACTTGGTTCTGTTGGGTCTAGGAGGAGGATTGGTCTTGCTCTTAATCTGAGGTCTTTAAAGTTGTTTGTTAAAAAAAAAACAAAATAAAATATTTTGATATAATTTCAATATAATTGATTTCCTTTATGATTCAATATTTTTTATTTTGTGCATTTAAAAACATGATCCTAAAGTAACTCCAGAAAAGTAAATGAATAGATATGTAAATAAAAATCATGAAAATGAGGTACAGATATGACTTGACCACTGGTACAGAGTTATTAGTAAGTGCCTGAAGCAGAATTTACTCTGAGGTCATTCTGATTCCTCTTCTACCTATAATTTACTTTCATACTATGCCATAGTATCTCTATAACTGATAGATTATCATTGTATCTCTTAACCTCTCTGCAGCCTTGACACTAGATGGATTATCTCCATATAATTCTGAATATTATCTCCTCCCAAGGTTTTTGTGACAGTGTTTTCTCCTGATTCTCCTCTTACCTGGGTGATCACTCCTTATCAGTCTTCTTTGAAAAGTCTATGTAGATGATGCCTTCTAACTATGGATATCCCCTAAGTATCTGTCCTAGGATCCTTCTTCTCTTTTCCCACTCTACTACCTTACCTGGTGAGTTCATTAGATAGCATAATTTCAGTTATAATGTCTTTGAAGATGATTTAAATATCTACACACACACACATATTCACTAATCTTTTTCTTGAAGAAATCTCATATCATCAGCTATCTTTTGAATATCTCAAATTGGATATCTCGTGTCCACCTCAAACTCAACATGTCCAAAGCAACTCTCCTCTGCCCCACCAACAAATCCTTTCTTTATTTCCAACTTCCTTATCATGGCCAAAAGATACCAGAATCCTCATATTTATCCAGGCTTGAAATTTTAACGTCATTTTCAATTTCTTGTTCTACCTAACACTAAATATTCATTCTGTTTCCAGATCTTGTTGATTCTACCTTAAAATCCCGTATCTCTATCTATACATCTCTCTGCCTGCTCTTTTCTTCAATCATACCACATTTTGCTTGAACTATTCTGACTTTGGATCCAGTGGTGCTACAGGTCAGCCAACCTTTTTAAAAACCTTCATGGTTGGGGAGAAGTTTGGTATTTTCATCTCCCTGAATTACCTTCTGCTCCATCCTAGCTATGGAAGCTTACTCCAGGAAGGTCTCAGTCATACAACCCATTTCTATAGCTCTTTTGCTTGACATAAATGAGGGCAGGACATTTGCCTCAGAATCCTGTCTCTAACAGTTTTTTGAATGAAGACAGAGGAAGGGAGATGGTTTAAATGATCATTCCATGAGGAGCTCATCAAGTAAAGTAAATAAACATAAATAAAAAATCTTTCATATGCACAGCACTGTGCTAGGTCCTAGTGATACAAAGAAAGATAAGCATGTGCATGTGCACACACACATATACACACACAGAGTTCCTGCCCTAACAATCACTAACAGGAGATACGACATACAAAATATTATATACCTATATTTAAGTAAGATTATATATGTATATATGCATATACATACATATATGTGTGTGTGTGTGTGTATAGGAAAAAATGGAAATAATATAATAAAAACTTTAACCTGTAGGGAAATTGGATTTTTTTTTTTTTTGGAGGAGATAGGACATTAGCAGACACTAGAAAGAGGAGACAAAAAACAAACAAACAAAAAAAAAAAAGGTGGAGATGACGCAGGAAGAACAACCAGCAAACCATTAGAGCTCTCCAGGGTGCTGTGATGAGGGCCTGTACTGCAATGCCTGCAATGTCAGTGGAGAGAAGAAACTGTATATAGGAAGTGCTGAGGAGAAATGGCAGATAATGCTTGGATATAGGAGGTGAGAAGGAGTGAAGAATTGAGAACATAACCCCTGACTGCCAGCCTGGGAGAATGAGAGGATGTTGGTAATTTGGGCAGTAATAAGAAAGTTAGGAAGAAGGGAGGGATTGGGGTAGAAGGATTTAGTTTGAGATATACTGAATTTAAGATATCTTTGAGACATCCCATTCTTATCCCCTTCCCCCTACTTTCCTGTAAGGTAAGATACCCAAATGAGTGTCTGTTACTCTTCCCCTCCATTGTGAAACCTTTTCCTTACCTCTTTTATGTGAGATAATTTACTCCATTCTATCTCTCCCTTTCTCCTTCTCCAGCATATTCCTCTCTTATCCTTTAATTTTATTTTTTAGATATCATCCCTTTATATTCAACTCACTCGGTGCCATCTCTCTCTCTCTCCCTCTTCCTCCTTCTCTCTCTCTCTCTCTCTCTCTCTCTCTCTCTCTCTCTCTCTCTCTCTCTCTCTCTCTCTCTCTCTCTCTCTCTCTCATTTCCTCTAACTACCCTAATACTGAGAAAGGTCTCATGAGTTACAAATATCATCTTTCCATGTAGGAATGTAAATAGCTCAATTTTAGTACATCCCTTATGATTTCTCTTTCCTGTTTACTTTTCACACTTCTCTTGATTCTTGTGTGTGAAAAGTCAGATTTTCTATCTGCCTCTGATTGTTTCAGCAAGAATGCTTGAAAGTCCTCTATTTCATTGAATGACCATTTTTCCCCCTGAAGTATTATATTCAGTTTCACTGGGTAGGTGATGCTTGGTTTTAATCCTAGCTCCTCTGACCTCCAGAATATCATATTCCAAGCCCTTTGATCTCTTAATGTAGAAGCTGATAGATCTTGTGTTATCCTGATTGTATTTCCACAATACTCAGATTGTTTCTTTCTGGATGCTTGCAATATTTTTTTCTTGCCCTAGGAACTCTGAAATTTGACTACAATATTCCTAGGAATTTTCCTTTTAGGATCTCTTTACAGAGGTAATTGGTAGATTCTTTTCATTTCTATTTTACCCTCTGGTTCTAGAATATCAGGGCAGTTTTCCTTGATTATTTCTTGAAAGATGATGTCTAGTCTCTTTTTTTGATGATGGTTTTCACATAATTCAATAATTTTTAAATTATCTCTCCTGGATTGATTTTTCCAGTTCAGTTGTTTTTCCAATCAGATATTTCACATTGTCTTCTATTTTTTCATTCTTTTCTGTTTTATAATTTCATGATTTTCATAAAGTCATTAGCTTCCATTTGCTTCATTATAATTTTGAAGTAATTATTTTCTTCACTAAGCTTTTTGACATCCTATTTCATTTGGCCAGTTCTGCTTTTTAATGCATTCTTCTTCTCTTTGAATTTTTGGACTTCTTTTACCATTTGGGTTAGTCTATTTTTTAAGGTGTAATTTTCTTCATTATTTTTGCTTTAGCAAGCTGTTGACTTGATTTTCATGATTACCTTGCATTACTCTCATTTCTCTTCCCAATTTTTCCTCTTCTTCTGTTACTTGACTTTCAAAACCATTTTTGAATCCTTCCATGGCCTGTGACCAATTCGTATTTTTCTGCGGGACTTTTAATGTATGAGCATATTGTCTTCTTCTGGCTGTATGTTTTGATCTTCTTTGTCGCCAAAGTAAGATTCTATAGTCTGTGTTCTTTTATGATTTTTACTCATCTTTCCAGCCCAATATTTGACTTTCTAACTCTTTGTCAAGGTAGGAGTCTGCTTCCCTTGGAGGTGCGGGTGTGAGTTGGTCTACTGTTCCAGGCTTATCAGCTGCTGGATCCCTCACCATCTGTGGGCCTAGAACTCCAGAAGTAGCCTCTACTGTTGCTGCCACCACCATTCCCACTGCCCTGGTGCTGAGACCAGACCCAGTTGGACAGAATGTTCCTCTTTCACCCAGGTTCCACAGAGTTTTCCCACTGACTTTTTTGGTGTTTGTGGGTTGAGAAGTCTGGAAATTGCCACAGCTACCAATGATGCAGAACCCTGAGGCCAGTTCCAGCTGGTCTGTGCTGGCGAGGCCCATGCCAGATTGTGCTCTGCTTCCTGCCCAGAGCAAAACACCCTTCCTGTCAATTTTTCAGGTTGTCTTGGGCTGGGGATTTCTTTCACTCTGTCATTTTGTGGGTTCTGCAGCTCTAGAATTTATTTACAGTCATTTTTATAGGTATTTGGAAGGCTTTGGGGCAAAGCTCAGGGAAACCCCTGCTTTTACTCTGCTATCTTGACTCCACCCCCAGGAGTTTATATTTTGATTACTTCAATGACTTTAGCTCTGAAATCAATGGACATTCACTGTACAAGATAATATCTAAAAATAGCAAAATCCAGAGAATGTACCATGCCTACCACCCCAGAAGGATAAACTTAACTTATCATAAATGATTATCAAGAGATTTAATGAAAACTTAAAATATGTAAATGATTGAATAGTACTTCCCCTTTTTGATTAATTCCATAACAAATAATTATATGTATACATGTACATACATATGTTGGCAACCAGGTGTTGCAGTAGAGAGAGTGTCAGGCCTGCAGTCAAAAAGACCTGTGTTCAAATCTGAGCTCATATACTTAGTAGCTGAGTGATTCTGGGCAAGTCCCTTAAACCCATTTGCCTCAGCTTCCTCATCTCTAAAATGAGCTAGAGAAGGAAATGCCAAACTACTGTAAGACCTTTTCTAGGAAAACCCCAAATGGGGCCACCAAGAGTCAGATACAACTGAAATGATTGTACAATAGCACATATGTACATACACTTATGCATGTGTGTATGTATATATGTGTGTATAATATATTTTTTGTTCTTCAGTCATTCAGTCACGTCTGACTCTGTTTCCCCATGAACACCAGGCCTGTCTGTCTTCCACTATCTCCTGAATTTTGTCCAAGCTCATATTCATTGTTTCCATGACACTATCTGTCACATCCTCTGCTGTTCTCCTTTCCTTTCTCCTTGCGTTTTCCAATCATAGTGCCTTTTCTAATAAGTCCTGTCTTTTCATTTTGTTTTCAAAGCATTTAAGCTTCAGTATTTGACCGTCCAGTGAACAGCTTGAATTGATTTTTTAAGTATTGACTTCTTCTCCCTCTATTTGCCAGATATCATGGAACAAGATATCATGGTCTTAGTTTTTGGATGTTAAGCTTCAAGTCAGCTTTTATACTCTTTTCTCTCAATCTCATAAGCAGATTTCTTAATTTTTCTTCACTTTTGGCCATCAGACTGGTAGCATCTGCATACCTGAAGTTGTTGATATTTCTCCTGGAAAGCTTAATTCTGGCTTTTGATTCATCTAGCCTGGTATTTTGCATAATATGTAGCCTTATCATAATTTTCCAGTTTTAAACCAATCACTTCTCCATGTTTGACTCTAACTGTTGCTCCTTAACTCACATACAGGTTTCTCAGGACACAAATAAAGTGATGCGGTACTCCCACCTCTTTGGAAAGTCGCCACATGTTGTTGTGATTGACAAAAGCCATAGGTTACTGTTCTCGATGAAGCAAAAATAGAATTCTTTTCTGTAAAACTCTCTTGTTTTCTCCATAATTTCTCCATGATTCTTGATATTTTGGTCTCTAGTTCCTCTCCCTTTTCGAAAATCAGCCTGCTGAATAATTGTTTGGTATTTTGAACATTCTTTGGCATTGCTTTTCTTTAGCGTTGGGACATAAACTGATCTTTTTCAGTAGAGTGGCCAGTTTTGAATTTTCAAAATTTTCATATTGAGTGCACCCATTTAGCATCATATTTTAGAGTTATAAATGACCTAGTTGGAATTCCATCACCTCCACTAATTTTATTGTTAACAATGCTTCCTAAAGCCCACTTCATTCTCTAGCATGTTTGTCTCTATGTCAGTAACCATACCATCATGACTATCAGTGATATTAATATCTTTCTTGTATAGCTTTTCTTTGTATTCTTGCCACTTCTTAATCTCTTCTACTTTTTTAAAGTCCCAACCGTTTCTGTCTTTTCTCATGACCATTTTTTGCAAGAAATGTTCCCTTATTTGCCCAATTTTCTTGGAAGAGATTTCTTGTCTTTCCTATTCTATTGTTTTCTACTATTTCTTTGCATTGTTCCTTCCAGAAAATCTTTTTATCTCTCCTTGCAATTCTCTGGCATTTTGCATTCAGTTGGGTGTATCTTTCACTTTCTTCCTTACTTTTTGCTTTCCTTCTTTTTTTCAGCTAGTTGTAAAGCCAAGGGCAGCTAGGTGGTGCAGTGGATAGAGCACCAGTGCAGGAGTCAGGAGGACCAGAGTTTGAATCTCACATTAGACACTTGACACCCACTAGCTGTTTGACCTTGGACAAGTCACTTAACCCCAATTGCCTCACCCTGGGTCATTTCTAGTCATCCTAATGAATATCTGGTCACTGGATTCAGATGGCTCTGGAGCAGAAGTGAGACTGGTGACCTGCACAATTCTCCCTTACTCAAAACAAAGTCAAGTGCAATTCATGTCATTATTTCTCTGATAGCATGGTCTTCTACAGCAACAAAGGATCAACACACACACATTTGTAAAGCCTCATCAGACAGTCATTTTGCTTTTTTGCTTTTCTTTTTCTTTGAAATATGTTTTGTTGCTTCCTCCTGTACAATGTTGTGAACCTATGTCCATAGTTCTTCAGGCACTCTATTGGCCAGATCTAATTCTTTAAATCTATTCATCACTTCAACTTCCCATTAAAAAGGAATGTCATTTAAGTCATACCTATGTGGTCTGATGGTTTTCCATATTTTTATCAGTCTAAGTTTTGCAATAAGAAGCTCATGAACTGAGCCTCAGTCAGTTCTGTGTGTTGTTTAAAGCTTCTTAATGTTTTAAATTTTTAAATGACTGCATAGAGATTCTCTACCTTGGACTGCAAAGTACATAATCAGTCTAATTTCTATATTGTCTATTTGGTGACATACATGTATGGAGTCATCTTTTGGATTGTTAAAAAAGAGTGTTTGCTTTGACCAGTGACTTACAACACTCTATTAGTTTCTGCTCTGCATAATTTTGTACTCGAAGGTCAGATTTACCTGTTATTCCAAATATATTTTCATCTCCTACTTTAGTGTTCCAATCCCTTATGATAAATGTGACATCTTTTAAAAAAAAGTTTTGTTGTTATTTGTAGAACATGCTGTCAGTCTTCTAAGAACTGACCAACTTTGTCCTCTTTGGCATCAGTGACTGGAGCATAAACTTGTATTACAGTGATGCTGAATGGTTTGCCTTGGATTTGAATTGATATCATTCTGTCATTTTTGAAATTATATTCCAGTATGCCTTTTTCACCCTTTGAATGACTATGAGGGCTACTTAATTTCTTCTAAGGGCTTGTTGTCTATATAATATATTCAAAAGTTACTTGAATTAAATCACTTATTCCCATCTGATTAATTTCACTGACAACCAAGATGTCAATGTTTGGTTGTTTTTTTTTTTCATCTCTTATTTGACCACATCGAGCTTACATTTTACGTTGATTCACAGATCTCACATATCAGGCTCATATATAATATACTAACATTTATTACAATTGTTATGTACCAATACTAGTAAACTTTGTGACCTTGGCATTTAAGATGAGAGCAAATAATAATCAATCATTATAATATCTATATTCAAAACATATGCTATTTTCTTAGCTAATTAATCAAGAAATCATGAATGGCAGCCTTTGATTATTTCAGCAGTATTCAGTCTCCTTAAGTAGTATAGGAGGATTTGTAATCAGAGTTGGCCAACTAGAATATGCAGAAAATAAACAAACACATACACACATGTTCATATTCACTCACGCACACATAGACACAGATACACACACACACACGAACATGAACACACACACGCATGCACAGCCAAAGGAACTTTTCATAACTTAATTAAAAGGGAATAAGACCAAGAGAAGAAAATGGGGCAGAAAATAAGAAATGGTTTGGAGAAAAAAAGGGGGAGATTTGTGCTATTTTTGCACATGACCTGAAGAGCCTTTAAATTGGAGGTAAAATGGCAAGGAATAGAAACAGTAGAGTCATCATGTTCCTTTCAAGTTTTCTCTGGTTAATTAAAATATTGGAACAAATTCTACCTGACCCCAGAAGCACTATATCTCCTTTATTATTCCACATTAAAGATTCATTTTCTCTTTGCTTTAAGTAGTCAATGTGACTGTCGCATAAACTCTGTAGAAGGCAACATCCTGAGTCATAAAGCAGAGACTAAGGATCAAACTGCTTAAACTGACACTTAAGATCCAACACAATTTAGTAACATCTAACTTTTCCAGGTTGATCTCACGTTCCTTTGCAACACTCATATTATTTATTACTCAACACCAATTTGTCTATGCAGATCCCAATTTTTCCCACCATTTTCCCTTTGTTCATGTTGTTTCATGGTCTCACCCCCTTCCACAACAATTACAGCTTTTGATGTCCTGTCCATACTTCAAGTGTTAGATCAAATTGCAGCCTTATCCAGTATTCTGTTTTAAGAGAATTACTTAAGTAATATTGCATCTGTATTATTGCTCAGAAGGAGGCAGGGACCAAGAAGGAGGTTAAAATTAGTGTGTAGAAAGGTGATTGGAAGGAATATGAAGATATCTAAGCCATCTTGGGAAAGCTATCAAAAAAATCGCCATGGCAATAGATAGTTCAGCTCCCTTTCATTGACCCATATTTGCTTCTGCCCTCAAATTAGACTGTACACAGAAAAGTAACCCATATGTTCTCTAGTCAAGAGCCGCATATAACAGTTAAGACTTATTAGGACTGGAAAAATCTCCTGGTTTAGAGCTGGATTCTAACTCATAGAAAGCTCTAGGTGGAACAAATGATTCCTGAGATTACTGTGATAGATCAGGATTGGGAAATGTACAAAAAATTAAGGTTTTGTTACAATCAAGAAACTATAGAAGGTAATCAGGCATGTAAAGCTTAAATTTTCACTTAAAATATGAAAACTGATATTGAGAAACAGCTGAAAAGACTGTAAGCTCTCTGAAGTCATGAAACGTATTCTACTTCCTTTATAAAATCCCTCAGAAACTTCAGAATTATTTGTACAGGGGCAATGATAAAGGAAGGGTGTTCATAGTCTGACAAAATCAATGAGTTTCAAACTTTGAATAAGGTAACTGCCTGATTGATAGAACAGCTGGTTCCATAGATGTCATTTACATAAACAAACATCACAGGTTGTTAAAAATACCATTTTCCTTGTCTAAGCATGACAGTCTATTAAGGGAGAAAGGTAGATGGCCTAAGCAGAACTATAGACAGATAGCTATAGAGCTATAATTCTACCAACATAGGGAGCTCTTGGTGAGAGTTTTCACAAGAGATCCAAATCAGTAAATCTTTAACTGACAGAGAGAGTTGCCTGGAGGTATGGTGGTTGAGTGATTTTTTAGCATGTTCACACAGCTAATACTTGTCACAAATGGGTGTTAATAAATATCTGTCAAATTCAATGGACTTCTTTACAGCATGCAATCACTATGCAAGGAGTAGGCTGGTATTCATATATTAGAGGTAGCTTAGTGGATAGAATTATGAATTAGGAATCAAGAAAAGTTAAGTTCAAATCCTGCCTCAGACATTAGCTGTGTTCCACTAGGCAAGTCATTTAACCTCTATCTATTTCAGTTTTCCCATCTTTCAAATGGAGATAATAATATTAACTATAAAATGAAAATAATACTATCCTCCCAAGGTTGTTGTGAAGACAAAATGAGATGTACTAAATACTCCGTAGACTTTGAGTCCCTATTAAGTGCTGGATAGTATTATTATTATTTCAATAAATATTGATTGGCTTAAGAATCAGTAAGTTAGGTGAGCCCTACACTTTTTCTCCTTCTACTGGTAAAAATTAACAATTATACAAGATGCTGTGAAAATACTTCAGGAATTTATTTTTTCTCAACCACCATTAATTAGAATGTATTATTAATCATAAAGTCCAGTTCTCTAGATATGTTGGTGAACAAAAATTTTACTTAAAATGCAACGCATGAGCTTCCACATTAAAATATTGGAGAGCTTAGAATAGGATATTCCCATGGGCAAAGGAAATAGGATCACAAGTAAGAATAACCTGCCCAGCAAAACAGCATATAATCATTTAGTGGAAAAATAGACATTCAATGAAAGAGAGAACTTTCAAGCATCCTTGATGAAAAGACTAGGGCTAAATAGAAAATATGATTTTCAAACACAAGACTCAAGAGAAGTATAAAAAGGTAAACAGAAAGGGGGCTTAATAAGTTTGAACAGTTTGCATTCCTACATGGAAAGGTGATACTTATAACTCAAATGAATTTTCTCATTATGGGCAGTTAGAAATTGTTAGTTGGATAGAGGGCACAGGTGTGAGTTGATTATGAAGGGAATATATTATATATATATATATATGTATATAAAGTAAAAATAAAATTAGAGGTGAGTGAAAAGAGGCAAGAAAAAGCTTTTACAGTGAAAAGGAAGAGGGGAAGATGAGAGGGAATGAGAGAACAATACTCTCATCAGAACTGGATAAAACAGTGAATAAAATACATGTTTAATTGGGTAAGGAAATCTATCTTACAGGAAAGTAGGAAGGGAAGGAGATAAGAGAAGGGAAAGGGGAGTGATGATATAAGGGAGGAGATATTTGGGTAGGCAATAGTCAGAAGTAAAAACTTGAGGACGAACAGTGTGAAAGGAGAAAGAGAATAGAATAAATAGGAAATGGGAATGAGATGGAGGGAAAGACATCAATAGAAAATGGGAAAAAATTGAAATAAGTTTGATAAAGTTCTCATTCCTTCAACACAGAGAGAATCGAGGTAAATTTAAAAAAGAGACAATCTTTGACTGATAAATGATAAAAAAGGAATTTTTTAAATATATAATTTAATTATTTTTCAGCTCTCAACACTGACTTTCACAAGAATTTGAATTCAAAATTTTCTCCTCATCTTTCCCCACACCCACCCCAGATCAGTACGCACCCCATCCATTCCTTCCTCCAGTCTGAGCTCCCTTCTTTTACCCGCCCTTCTTCCATCCCTCTTCGCCTCTATTTTCCTGTAAGGCAAAATAGTTTTCTATACTCCATTCCCTGTATATCTTAATTTCCAGTTGATGCTAAAACAGTTTTTAACATTCATTATTAAAGTTTTGAGTTCTGTTTTTTCTCCCTCCCTGGCCATCCACTTCACTGAGAAAACAAGCAATCCAAAATAGTTCATACATGTGTAACAATGCAAAACACTTCCATAATAGTTAGGTTATAAAAGACTAACCACATTTCCCTCTGTCCTGTTCTGCCCTCCATTTATTCCATTCTCTCCCTTGTCCTGTCCTCCCACAATAGTGTTTGCTTCTGATTGTCTCTTTCCCCACTTTGCTCTCCCTTCTGTTATCTTCCCTCTCTATCCCCTTCCTCTTTGCCTTCCTAAAGGGTAAAATAAGTTTCCATATCCAAGTAAGTGTGTGTTATTCCCTCCTTAAGCCAAATTCCATGAGTGTAAGGCTCATTTATTTCCTTTCATCGCCCTCCCCTACCCCTCCATTCTTCCTTCTTTTATATGAGATGATTTGCTACATTCCACCTCTTCCTTTCTTTTGCTCCTAGTACATTTCATTCAAAAGTGAATTGTACAGTTTCAGGTATTCTCCCTTCATATTCAGCTCACCATGTGCCCTCTGTCTATATATGTCTCTCTCTCTCTCTCTCCCCCCGCCCCCGTCCATCTATCTATATAGATAGATATAGGTAGACATGCACCCATCTACTTATACACAGCTACACATATATAATATACACATACATACATACACATACACACCTACATTTATATAATCCTTCTAACTACCCAATACTGGAAAAAGTCTCATTAGTTACAGATAACAGCTTTCCATGTAGGAATGTAATTAGTTCAACTTTAATGACTTCCTTAGGGTTTCTCTTTCCTGTTTCCTTTTTCATGTTTCTCTTGATTCTAGTATTTGAAAGTCAAATTTTCCATTCACCTTTGGTCTCTTCAACAAGAATGCTTGGATGTTCTCTATTTCATTGAAATCCATTTTTTCCCCTGAAGTATTATACTTAGGTATTCTGGGTAGGTGATTCTTGGCTGTAATTCTAGCTTCTTTGACCTCTGAAATATCATATTCCAAGCCTTTTGTTCCCTTAGTGTGAAAGCTACTAAATCCTGTGTTATCCTGATTGTATTTCTACAATACTTGAATTGTTTCTTTCTGGCTGATTGAAACATTTTCTCCCTGACAGAGGAACTCTGGAATTTGGCTGCAATATTCCTAGGAGATTTGCTTTTGGGGTCTCTTTCAGGAGGTAATCATGAATTCTTTCCATTTCTATTTTATCCTCTGATTCTAGAATATCAGAGAAGTTTGCCTTGATAATTTCTTGGAAGATGATACCTGGTCTCTCTTTGTTTTGATCTTGGTTTTCAGGCAGACCAACAATTTCTAAATTGTCTCCCCTGGATGTATTTTCCAGGTCAGTTATTTTTCCAATGAGATATTTTTTCATTGTCTTCTATTTTTCATTGTTTTGTTTTATAATTTCTTGGTTTCTCATAAAGTCATTAGCTTCCATCTGCTCCATTCTAATTTTTTATATTTATTTATTTATCTATCTATTTATTTATTTTATATTTATTTATTTTTGTTTTCAGTTTTCTACAATCATTTCCATATGCCTTAGATTTTTCCATCTCCCTCCCCAAGATGGCATGCAATCTTACATAGGTTCTACAAATACATTTTTATGAAATACATTTTAACCTTAGTCATGTTGCACATAAGATTTAAAATGAATGATTGAGGGAGGAGCCAAGATGGTGAAGTAGAAAGACTCACATATGCTAGCTCCGAATCCACAGCCCATAAATTTCCTGTAAAAAGAACTCCCCACAAATTCTGGAGCATTGCAAGCTGCACACCAACGCAGTGGAGGAGATTTCCAATCCAGAGAGCCCAGGAGAGCCGTCCACAGGGGTCCATCGTGTTCCGGACAGCAGAGACCATGCCCGTGCTGCCCTGGTTGCGCAGCCCCAGAGGAGCAGATCTGAGCAGGCTTCAGGGACAGAACCTCTGGCAGCCATGAAGGTCCGTCCACCCACAGGCACTACAGGTCAGTGAGAGAGACGTCTGGGCTGGCCGAGAGGGGAGCGGGGTGACTCTGGGGCTCAGGCCCCTTCAGGAGGCAGAGGCAGAGGCCTGGCACTCCCAGAGAAAGCAGGAGCTCCATTACCGAGGGTCTCTGCATAAACCCCCTGAGGGAACTGAGCCTGGGAGGCAGCCCTGCCCCCACCCAAGCACCAGAACTTAAGCTCACATTGAATAGCAGCAACGCCTGCTGCAGAAAGCCCATTTTAATCTCAGCGCCCAAGCACTAGCTGGGAGGATCTAGGCGGGGTGGACAGGAATCTCAGAAGTCAAGTAACTGGCTGGGAAAATGCCTAGAAAGGGGAATAAAAATAAGATCATAGAAAGCTACTTTCTTGGGGGAGAGATGTTCCTGCCTTTCATTTCTGATGACGAGGAACAATTCTTACCATCAGGAAAAGACGTGGAGGTCGGGGTCTCTGTATCCCAGACATCCGAGGTGGATATCCAGTGGGCTCAGGCCATGGAAGAGCTCAAAAAGGATTTTTAAAATCAAGTTAGACAGGTGGAGGAAAAACTGGGAAGAGAAATGAGAAAGATGCAAGAAAAGCATGAAAAACGGGTCAATACCTTGCTAAAGGAGACCCAAAAAAATGCTCAGGAAATTAACACCTTGAAAAATAGGCTCACTCAATTGGCAAAAGAGGTTCAAAAAGCCAATGAGGAGAAGAATGCTTTGAAAAGCAGAATTAACCAAATGGAAAAAGAGGTTCAAAAGCTCACTGAAGTAAATAGTTCTCTCAAAATTAGAATGGAACAGATGGAGTCTAATGACTTTCTGAGAAACCAAGAAATCACCAAACAAAACCAAAAGAATGAAAAAAATGGAAGATAATGTGAAATATTTCATTGGAAAAACAACTGACCTGGAAAATAGGTCCAGGAGAGACAATTTAAAAATTATGGGACTACCTGAAAGTCATGATCAAAAAAAGAGCCTAGATATCAATTTTCATGAAATTATCAAGGAAAACTGCCCTGATATTCTAGAACCAGAGGGCAAAATAAGTATTGAAAGAATCCATCAATCACCGCCTGAAAGAGATCCAAAGAGAGAAACTCTTAGGAACATTGTGGCCACATTCCTGAATTCCCAGGCCAAGGAGAAAATATTGCAAGCAGCTAGAAAGAAACAATTCCAGTGTTGTGGAAATACAATCAGGATAACACAAGATCTAGCAGCTTCTACATTAAGGGATTGAAGGGCGTGGAATAGGATATTCCAGAAGTCAAAGGAACTAGGACTCAAACCAAGAATCACCTACCCAGCAAAACTGAGTATAATACTTCAGGGGAAAATATGGTCTTTCAATGAAACAGAGGACTTTCAAGCATTCTTGATGAAAAGATCAGAGCTGAAAAGAAAATTTGACTTTCAAACACAGAAATCAAGAGAAGCATGAAAAAGTAAATAGCAAAGAGAAGTCATAAGGGACTTACCAAAAGTGAACTGCTTACATTCCTACACGGAAAGACAATATTTGTAACTCTTAAAACATTTCAGTACCTGGGTAGTTGGTGGGACCACACGCACACATACACACACATGCATACACATGTGCACACACACACGTACATGCATGCATGCACACACACATACACACATGCATGCACATACAGAGACAGAGAGCACAGGTTGAACTGAATAGGATGGGACCATACCTTAAAAGAAATTAAGGTAAATGGTGAGAGAGAAATGTAGTGGGAGGAGAGAGGGTGAAATGGAATGGGGTAAATTATCTCTCATTCAAGAGGCAAGCAGGAGACTTTTTAGTGGAGGGAAAAAGAGGAGAGCTGAGAAAAAAGACAAGAAGTTTACCCTCATCACATTCAACTAAAGGAAGGAATAAAATGCACACTCATTTGGGTATGAAAACCCATCTTACAATACAGGAAAGTGGGGGAGAAGGAGATAAGCAGGGTAGGAGGGGATGATGGAAGGGAGGGCAATGGGAGGAGGGAGCAATTTGAAGTCAACACTCTTGGGGAGGGACAGGATCAAAAGACAGAATAGAAGCAATTGGGGGGCAGGATAGGATGGAGGGAAATACAGTTAGTCTTACACAACACGACTATTATCGAAGTCATTTGCAAAACTACACAGATAGGACCTATGTTGAATTGCCTGCCCCAAAGGGAATGGGTGGGGAGGGAGGGATGGGGAAGAATTTGGAACTCAAAGATTTAGGAACAACTGTCGAGTATTGTTCTTGCTACTAGGAAATAAGAAATACAGGTAATTGAGAATAGAAAATCATGTGGCCCTACAGGACAAAAGAGAAGATGGGGACAAGAGAAGGGAGGGAAGACAGAAGAGAGGGAAGATTGGTGATAGGGAAAATTAGGATGCTTGGTGTATTGGGGTGGGGGGAGGGGATAAATGGGGAGAAAATTTGGAACCAAAATTTTGTGAAAATGAATGTAAAAAGTCAAATAAATAAATTTATATTTAAAAAAAATGAATGGGAGAAATTATACAACAAAACAAAACACAACACAAGATACAATGGTCTGCTTCATTCTGCAATTCAATTCCATAGTTCTTTCTCTGGAAGTGAAAAGTGTTTTGCCTAGAGTCCATTGGGAATTTTTTAGGTCCTTGCATTGCTGTGAAGGACTAAGTTTACCAGAAAAATTCCTCACACACTGTGGTTGCGGCTATGTACAAAGTTCTCCTGGTTCTGCTCCTTTCACTCAACATCAGTTCATATAAGTCTTTCCAAGGACTTCTGAAGTCTTCCTGTTCATCATTTCGTATAGCACAACAGTATTTCATTATATTCATATACCACAATTTGTTCAGCCATTCCCCAATTGATGGGCATCCCCTCAATTTCCAGTTCTTGGCCACCACAAAGATAGCTGCTATAAATACTTTTGTACATTTGGGACCCTTTCCTATTTCTATAATTTCTTTGGGAACAGTTCTAGAAGGAATATTTCTGGGTCATAGGGTATGCTCATTTTTGTAACCTTTGGGGCATGGTTCCAAATTGCTCTCCAGAATGGATGAATCAGCTGACAGCTACACCAACAATAGATTAGTGTTTCAACTCTCTCACATCTCCAACATTTATCATCTTCCTGTTCTGTCATGTTAGTCAATTTGATAGGTGTGATGTGGTATCTCAGAGTTGTTTTGATTTGCATCTCTAATCAATAGGGATTTAGAGCATTTTTTTCATATAACTATAGAAGGCTTTAATTTCTTCTGCTGAAAACTGCTTATTTATATCCTTTGATCATTTATCAACTGGGAATGAGTTGTATTTTTGTAAATTTGACTCAGTTCTCTATATATTTTAGAAATGAGGCCTTTATCAGAGATACTGGATGTAAAAATTCTTTCCCAGTTTTGTGCTTCCTTCCTAATCTTGGTTGTTCCATTCTGCATTTTTTAAAATTATTTATTTATTTAACTTTTTACATTCATTTTCACAGATTTTTGGGTTCCAAATTTTCTCCCCTTTTATCCCCTCCCCCCCACCCCCCAAACCCCAAGCAATCTAATTTTCCCTATCTCCAATCTGCCCTCTCTTCTGTCATCCCTCCCTTCTCTTGTCTCCATCTTCTCTTTTCTCCTGTAGGGCCAGAAGACTTTCTATTCCTCCTTAACTGTATGTCTTCTTTCCTAGTTGCAACAACAATACTAAACAGTTGTTCCTAAAACTTTGAGTTCCAAATTCTCCCCATCCCTCCCTCCCCACCCATTCCCTTTGGGACGGCAGGCAATTCAATATAGGCCATATCTGTGTAGTTTTGCAAATGACCTCCCTGATAGTCATGTTGTGTAAGACTAACTGGATTACCATCCCTCCTAACCTGCCCCTCATTGTTTCTCTTCTGTCTTTTGATCCTGTCCCTCCCCAAGTGTTGACTTCAAATTGCTCCCTCCTCCCTTTGCCCTCCCGTCCATCATCCCCCCCTTGCAATATCTCCTTCTCCCCCACTTTCTTATACTGTAAGATAGGTTTTCATACCAAAATGAGTGTGCATTTCACTCCTTCGCTTAGTCATATGTGATGAGGGTAAACTTGTTTTTTGTTTTTTTTGTTTTTTTTTTTCTCAGCTCTCCTCTTTTTCCCTCCACTAAAAAAAACTCCTACCTGCTTCTTAAATGACATATAGTTACTCCCTTCCATTTCCCCCTCTTTCCTCCCACTACATTTCTCTCTCACCATTTACCTTAATTTCTTTTAAGGTATGGTCCCATCCTATTCAGTTCAACCTGTACTCTCTATCTCTGTATGTGTGTGCATGTGTGTATGTGTGTGCATGCGTGTACATGTGTATGTGTGGTCCCACCAACTACCCAGATACTGAAAAGTTGTAAGAGTTAGAAATATTGTCTTTCCCTGTATGAATGTAAACAGTTCACTTCTGGTAAGTCTCTTAAGACTTCTCTTTGCTGTTTACTTTTTCATGCTTCTTCTCATTCTTGTGTTTGAAAGTCACATTTTCTTTTCAGCTCTGGTCTTTTCATTAAGAATGATTGAAAGTCCTCTGTTTCATTGAAAGACCATATTTTCCCTTGAAGTATTATACTCAGTTTAGCTGGGTAGGTGATTCTTGGTTTGAGTCCTAGTTCATTTGCCTTCTGGAATATCCTATTCCACGCCCTTCGATCCCTTAATGTAGAAGCTGCTAGATCTTGAGTTATCCTGATTGTATTTCCACAGTACTGGAATTGTTTCTTTCTAGCTGCTTGCAAGATTTTTTCCTTGAGCTGGGAGTTCTGGAATTTGGCCACAATGTTCCTAGCAGTTTCTCTTTTTGGATCTCTTTCAGGTGGTGATCGATGGATTCTTTCAATACTTATTTTGCCCTCTGGTTCTAGAATGTCAGGGCAGTTTTCCTCGATAATTTCATGGAAGATGATGTCTAGGCTCTTTTTTTGATCATGAGTTTCAGGTAGTCCCATAATTTTTAAATTGTCTCTCCTGGATCTATTTTCCAGGTCAGTTGTTTTTCCCATGAGATATTTCACATTCTCTTCCATTTTTTCGTTCTTTTGGTTTTGTTTGGTGATTTCTTGGTTTCTCGTAAAGTCATTAGACTCCATCTGTTCCATTCTAATTTTGAGAGAACTATTAAATTCAGTGAGCTTTTGAACCTCTTTTTCCATTTGGCTAATTCTGCTTTTCAAAGCATTCTTCTCCTCATTGGCTTTTTGAACCTCTTTTGCCAATTGAGTGAGCCTATTTTTCAAGGTGTTAATTTCCTGAGCATTTTTTTGGGTCTCCTTTACCAAGGTATTGACCCGTTTTTCATACTTTTCTTGCATCTCTCTCATTTCTCTTCCCAGTTTTTCCTCCACCTGTCTAACTTGCTTTTCAAAATCCTTTTTGACCTCTTCCAAGGCCTGAGCCCACCCACCACCCCCCTGGGGTGTCTGGGGTATTGAGGCCCCACCCTCCACGTCTTTCCCTGATGGCAAGAATACGTCCTCATCGTTGTTTCGTCAGATCCGAAGGTCGGGATCATTTGCATTTGTTGGAAAAAACTCTCTATAGTCTTCTTTTTCTTCCCTTTTCTAGGCATTTTCCCAGCCAGTTACTTGACTCTGAGATTCCTTTCCACCCCCGCCTGGATCCGCCCAGCTAGTGCTTGGCCTCTGAGATTCAAATGTGCTTTCTGCGGCAAGCTTTAGTTCTGGCGCTGGGGTGGAGGCAGGGCCGCCTCCCAGGCTCAGTTCCCTCAGGGGCTTTATGCAGAGACTTTCAGGAATGGAGCGGGTTGTGGCGGGGTGGGGGGGCCTGCCTCCTAAGCTCAGTTCCCTCAGGGGCTTTATGCGGAAGCCTTCAGTAATAGAGCCTGGTGGGGGCAGGGCGGTCTCCCAGGCTCAACTCCATCAGGTTTTATGCAGAAACCTTCCTTAATGAAGATCCTGTCTGCTGCTGGGGGATTCCTGTGTCCCGGGCCGCTGCTGCCTCAGCCGCTGCCCACCCCTCTGTCTCTGCCACTTCCTGCCCCCATCTCTGCCGCCGCTGCTTCCTCCCGAGGGGCCCCGAGTCATGGAGACGCTCCGCTCCCCTCCTCTAGCCCAGCCTTCTCTCTCACTGACCTGTAGCTTCTGTGGGCGGAGGGACTTCCCCGGCTGCCAGAGCTTCCGTCCCTGAGGCCTGCTAGGCTCAGCTTCTCTGGGGCCGCGGCCAGGGCAGAGTTGGGGTGGGGTCCGCTTTCCGGGGCACGACGGACCCCGGGGACGGCTCTTCAGGGCTCTCTGGCATGGAAATCTCTTCCACTCCGTTTCTGCACACCTTGTATTGACCCAGAAGTTATGGGGGTCTCTTTTTACATTAATTCTATGGGCTTTGGTTTCGGAGCTCGTAAACGTGTGTCCTTCTACTCCGCCATCTTGGCTCCACCCCCCTTCCCTTCTGCTTTTTAAAGAACTGTTTTCTTCAGTGAGTTTTTGAACCTTCTTTTCCGTTAGGTCAATTCTGCTTTTTTTTTTTTCCATTCCCCTTTTTAAAGCATTCTGCTCCTCATTGGCCTTTTGGACCTCTTTTGCCATTTGGATTAGTCTATCTTTAAAGATGTTACTTCCTTCAGCATTTTTTGGATCTCCTTTAGTAAGCTGTTGACTCAATTTTCATGATTTTCTTGCATTATTCTCATTCCTCTTCCCAATTTTTCCTCCATCTATCTTACTTGATTTTCAATATCCTTTTTGAGCTCTTCCATGGTCTGAGAAAATTGTATATTTTTTTGGAGGTTTTGTATGTAGAAGCCTTGACTCTGATGTCTTCCTCATGCGAAAGAATGGAGGAAAATACCTTTTCACCAAGAAAGTAATCTTCTATAGTCCTGTTTTTTCCCATTTTCCCGGCATTTTCCCAGCCAGTTATTTGACTTTTGAGTCCTTTGTCAAGTGGAAGGTATACTAACCTACACTTCAGAGGTTTTGTGTGGCTGTTCTCTGAGATATCTCTAGGGACCTGTAAGTTTTCAGTTCCTCCAAGATTCCATAATCAAGGGAAAGTAGTATCTTCCTCCTCTAACCTGCACTCTGGTCTGTGGGCCACCACAAGCATTCTTTTCTGCCATAGAACTGTGAGTAGGGTTCCCTCTTCCCAGCCACCACTAGCTCTACCATTCCAGAGCTCCTCCTAATCCCAGGACTGCCACTCAGCACTGAGACCTGAGTTGCTTGCACCTGAGATCAGTTGCTCGATTCCCCTAGAGTCTTTAGGCTGAAGGATCCAAAAGTGGATGCTGTACTGCTCCTTCAGTGGCTGCTGCCACCCTGGGGCTGGAGTCAGGTCTGGGATCAGACCATGCTCTCCTCTCATTCAGGTGAAGGAGTTTTCATCCTGAAAGCTTTGAAGTTGTCTTTGGTGTTTGTAGGTTGAGAAATCTGGGAACTGCAGCTGTTACCTGGGATTTCGTGCCTTGAAGCCTGCTCCAGTCCTGTTCGTGTGTGGCCCAGGTTGGACTGCGCTGCACTCTGAGACTGGTATAATAAACCATTTTTGTTGGTCCTCCTGGCTGTCTTGGGCAGGAAATCTGTTTCACTCTGTCATTTTGTGGCTTCTACTACTCTAGAATTTGTTTAGTCATTTTTTATGGGCTATGGGGGGAGAGTTAGCGTAGGTCCATTCTTCTATTCTGCCATCGTGGCTCTGCCTGCCAAAATATGAAGTTTTCAAATCAAATAATCATGGCTATCTATAGCCATATGAAAAAATGCTCTAACTTACTGCTGATCGGAAAAATGCAAATTAAAACAATTCTGAGCTACTACCTCATACCTATTAGATTGGCTAATAGGACAGTCTTGTATTTGAAGATCAAATTTTCTATTGAACTCTGCCCTTTTTATCAGGAAGGTCTGGAAGTCCCTTATTTCATTGAATATCCATCTCATTGCCTATGAGATTATTCTCAGTTTTGATAGGTAATTGATCCTTGGTTGTAGCTCAAGCTCCTTTGCCTCCAGTTGTGCACTGGTTCCCTTCAGCCGCAGCAAGAGTTCCCCTTCCCTTTGATCCCAGTAGCCTCCCAAGCTCAAAGCCTGCTGTACCCCTTGTGGTGGCCTCAGTGTTACCGGACTTTTCCTGGGGTGGTATTCTCTAGGTTTTTCAAGGTCAACAAGGGAGAGTGAAAGCACTTACAATTTACTCTGCCATCTTGCTTCCTGGAAGTGCAAATAGGTGACTTTCATACATTCAGTCTATTACCTGCTAGCCCGAGGAGCAGCCTGTTACTGCTCCGGCCCTGTGCTTCTCCCTCACCCAGCTCGGCCTGAATACCATCCTGTACTGAGAGGTCTGAGAATCTCAGCTGGAGACTCGGACTGCCTGAGCAGTTCCCACTCCACTATGGCCAAGTCTGCGCTAGTGCAGCCCATGCTCTGTGCTCCCCCAACCCAGTGGAACAGATCTTTCCCATTGACCTTTTGGGTTGTTTTGGGCTGGAAATCTGCCGCACTCTGTTTCCTAGTGTATTCTGTCACTCTAAAATTTGGTCAGATTCACTTTTCAGAAGTATCTGAAGGAATCTGTAGAACAGTTTAGGTGCATCTCTGCTTTCAGACCATCATCTTAGCTCTGTTCTCCTCCCTTTTATTTTACTTGATTTTTGTGTTCTATGTTTTCTTTTACAATATGAATGTTGTAGAAATATTTCTCATGGCTACACATGTAAGACCTATATTGAATTGTTTAACTTATCAAGGAGGGGGGTCAGAAAGGAGAGAATTTGGAACTCAAAATTTTCAAAATTAATGTTAAAATTGTTTTTATATATAACTTGGGAAAATATAATACTAAACTATATAATGTATTGTTTAGTATTCGCATAATACTAAATGATATAACACTGAACTAATTTTTTAAAATAAATAAACATTTTTTTTAAAAGGAAAAAATGACTAATTTAAAGGAAGCAGGATAATTAAGAGCATGTGTGGGAAGATGAACTAGAGAAAAGAGGAAGGAAATATCTTCTGGAAAAGAGAGAGTAGGTCTTTTATGAATACTTCTGACTTGCTTAAGTATCATCAACAAAATCTCTGGTTTAAACAAAAATAACTAGAAATGAAATAAGTACCCATTTCTGGAAGAATGACTGAACAAATTTGATATAGTTATATAATGAAACATTGCTGATTAATTGTTGCAAAGTTGTTGAATGGAATAAATTCAGAGAAATCTGGTATACCTTATTTGAATTTAGAATGAGGTCAGCAGAATCAGATTTATATAAATTTATATCAATTTACATAAAGACTGCAACATTACAAACAAAAAATTTAAAAAGCAATTCATGTAAATGCATCTAGTTTGAGACTAGCCTATTGTTTCTCTACTGACTGAGTCTTATCAATAATGCAACTTTCAGATACAAAGGATTTAACCTTCAATTAATTCAGTACCAAATTTTCTGGATTTTCCTGATTGTGTTTTCTTCTTTTGAAATTCTACCGACAGTTTTGTTCATTCAAAACTCCAATGGTAGGAACTGAATCCAGTAAAGATACAAACTTGAAAAGATACAAGTTCATGTCTGAAGCAGACCAAATAATTAATTTAGCCCCCTTCTTTTTAACTGCAAGGTGCCTGTCATGAAAGGAAACCAAAAGCAAACCTTTCCAACTTTGCCAGGCAATAAATATTTGAAAGGCAATGTTCCAAATAAATGGGCTCATTTGAAGACAAATAAAGGGCCCTGATGTACATTACACACAGGCTGATAATGTAAAATGCAAAGCATTTTCAGTTAGTAATGAGTAATAACTTCATGGGAATGTTATACTTAATTACTTCAAGAATCTGTATATGTAGGGAAATAGTTATTAGTTGCTTTTGGATCTTTGCCCTTCAATTATTTTAAAAATGATTTTAAGAGAAAATGTGTATTTTAAAAGAATTGTTTTCAATATTCAGGTACTCAAAATATTCTCTCAGATTGTTTCTGTCAAGTAGATTTTCACCAGAGTCACAGGGAATTTGAAACTAGACGCTCCGAGATAGCCTTTCATGTTCTACTAGCACACTGGAGGTTCATCTAGCATTCTCCTAGGCATCCTTGTGGTCAAACTCTTTAAAGTTAGACCTTCTTGCCAGAAGCTACTTTTAATTTCCCAGCAATTTATCTCTCAAGAATGATCAAACATAAATGATAAAGTGAATTGATGTTCAAGATAATTTTCAATGTAATGTTTGAAGATAATTTAAAAATATAAATTTAAAATTAGATAAATATTATTACTATAGGTTATTATTTATAGAGTCACGGACAAGATCCTGCATTTGAAATCATGGAAACCTGGATTTAAATCTTGTCTCAGTAATTGATCAGCTGTGTTTGTCGTTGAGTTGTCCAACTCTTCATGACCCTGTTTGGGGTTTTCTTGACAATGATACTGGAACAGTTTGCCTTTTTTTCTCTAGTTTATTTTACAGATGAGGAAACTAAGGCAAAGAGGGTTGTGACTTGCCCAAATTCATATAGCTAATAGTGTATGAAGTCATATTTGAACTCAGGAAGGAAAGCATTGTAGGCATAAGAAAGCTGTTAAAGAGTTGAGGGATCACACTCAACATTTATTTGGTGCTTAACAGTGACAAAATACTTTCCATTTTATTTAATTTTCACAACAACTCTGTGAGGTGGGTTATGAAAATATTATTCTCATTTCATTCTTTATTATTCTCATAAGGATCATATCTATAGTTGGAAGAGACCTCAGAGGCCATGCAGTCCAGTACTTTCATTTTATAGTTTAGGAAACTGAGGCCTAGTTCATGCAGGCAGAGGTAAATTTTTAATCCAGGCACTGCAACTCCACCATCATTTCTGGGTCCATTGCATTGTTGGAAAGTGGTGGGTGAAAGAGGTTCCACAATCTGTCTATGCTTTCCCAGATTTGGTAAAATGGCAGAGGCAGGATACCACATTGGAAATCAAATGACCTGATAGTAAGTGTAACTGATTGTGGGAGTTTGAATATTTCATTTAAGTTTTGTGTGTTTAATGTTAAAATGATGATACGTGCCCAGTCCCATAAGAAAACTTCTTTAGTAGAACAGTTGCTTGTGAAGAAGAAAAGATAAGTATTTTTTAAATAAACTAAATAGAGGCAGCTAGGTGGTGCAGTGGGTAGAGCCCTGGCCCTGGAGTCACGATACACCTTAGTTCAAACCTAGCCTCAGACACATTAGCTGTGTGACCCTAGGCAAGTTACCTAACCCCAATTACCTCTATTTTTAAAAATAAATTAAATATAAAGTGATAGAGAAACAATATAGAGACTAGAAAAATAATGAAGAGTTTTGATCTAATATTGAATACAGAGAAGGTATAAGCTGGCTCCAAGCAGAAACTAGAATGGTGGAACATTTTTCCTTAGTAATGAAATACAAATAGAAAATAAGAAATGAACAGAAAAGAGACATGGCAGAAATATAGGAAATATATAGGAAAGAAATAAGGAGTAAATGGAAGGAGTGATCAAGGTTACTGATAATTTACAATATACAGTGTTTTAATTTTGATAATAAAATTACATAATCTCAGACTTGGAAGGGGCTTTAGAGGCCACATATTAGACCAAGAGGAAAGTGCTTTGTAAACCAGAGAGTGCCACAGAAATGTGAATTATTTGTGGTTGTCATTTTTTGTGTTTGTATTTATGGTTATTTTCACTGACAAGTAATCACCCAGTGCGGGGCTGTTTACTTACTATTCAAGCAAGTCGTCTCACTTTTGCACAGCTTTTATTACCAGGAAGCTATTTCTTAGCTCCAGGATAATGGAACTCCTGTTGAGACCTTCACTTTCTTGAAGGAAAGTGAGCTCAAGTGAAGGGGAGTTGTTGAAAGAGGGAAGAGGCTAATTATACTCTTGTACAGACTATTTCTCTAAGATTTCAAAGGTGTCATGATTATTCCATTCTTAAGAAATAGGGCAAAGCATTAACTGTGATAACTACCATATAACTCCTCTATTCCCCATCATTGGCAAGATCTCAGTTAACATTCTCCTGAGAAACACCTACAATTAATTGCTTTCAGCATGACACAATATAGATAAACATAAATGCAACATAAAACATGATTTCTACATCATCACGGAAAGACCCAGGAATGCATAGGAAAAAAAAAAAAACTTGCAAAAGAAAGAAGAAAACAAAGTTTATAAGAGACAGGCTGGGGAGTTTTGGTACTTTTGTGTTAAATTCAACTTATGCTTTAAAAAAATCTGTATGAAATAGAAATTTATGTTTTCATATGCAAAAAGAAAGGTATTCATGAAGCATAAATCTACCCATATATGTACCCTTTGAAGTCAAACATCACAAGTCTAATCTTTTTTCATGGCAACTTATAAAATATGTGAGGACTATAAAGGATTTATCCTACAACAACCCTGTGAAAGAGATCGCTTAAGAATTTGAACCCCCATTTTACAGACAAGAAAACTGAGGCTCAGAAAACTGAAGCAAATTGTCTGCATACAAAAAGCTAATAAATGGAAAAGTCAGGATTTACACCAACCTGCCCAGAGGTTTCTCAAAGCAAAGATGAATGAGGAAAGCAACTAGAGAGACTGCTTAGAGTTCATAAGACTTAAGGGAGAAATGTGAAAGTATTTCATGGGGATTATGATTGTGTGAGTAGGAGTGGAGTTTGATGGATATTTATATAATGATTTACAAACCATAGAAAAAGAAGTGTCACATAAGCTTTAGGAGTAGAAAATGTGTAGTTAGGATTACCTGGTGAAAGGATAAAGAATACCTGACTAGATAATAATAATTTATTAGATAAATATAGTGACATGAATAAAAAAGATACCATAGGAAGTAGAAGAGGAAGAAAAAAGGTAAATTTAAAGAACCAATGGGTAAAAAAATAATTGTGTATGAAGAGATAAAAGAATTGCAAGTAGATTAGTAATGCTAACCTTTCCAAATGCAAAGAATGATGATGGCTAAACCAGATGAAACCAAAAGTAAGGAGGTTGACATCAATTGCTCATGCCCTGAAGTGTAGCGACAAAATCTCAGAGACAAAAATAGTGTTTAATGTGTGAGTGGTTAACGTGTAATTTTCTCTCAGTCATGGAACTAGAGCAAAGAAAGTAAAATAATAAGTCAAGGGAAAATCTTCATAGTAATAATGGAAGGAAAATAAAATCGAGTAAAGGGGTAGGAAAAATCGTTGGCATCAAACCAGAACAGAACATGATTTGGGCTAAAGAGAAAAAAAGTGATGTTAATAGATTTTTCTATGTTCCTTTTGCAACACTTGCAGTATTGAGGTATTTGCAGCTAACAAGGCATTTTATTCATATCTCTCTGCTCTAGTTAGAGTTTGTCTGAATTTATAAGCATATTTGCTTATACTAAAGGGGAACGTGCAATAGTGAATTGAGAGCTTTCTACAGAGCTAAAAATAGGTGGGTTCTAGTCCTTCCTCTGATTTATATTAATTATGTGACTCTAGGCAAAACTCTTAATCTCTTATTACTCTAAACAATTCTCTAAGACTCTAGGTTGCAGAGAAGATTATGATTTGCATTGGAAAGGGAATTTTCTTATCTATAATTTCCCTGTACCAATGAACTGACAGGTCTGGCATGTATTCCTATCCATACATTAAGATATCAAATATGCTGGGAACCTTTCCCTAGATATTTTGACATTGCAGGGATGTCATTTGATTTAGAATCAGTCTTTCCCAGTAATGCGAGAGGCATGTAGGTGGTACACTGGACTTAGTTCAGGAAGACCGGAGTTCAAGTCCAACCTCAGATACTTAATAGCTATGACCTCGAAAAAGTCATTTGACCTCTACCTGTTTCAGTGGGAATTGTTGTGAGAGAGAAAAATGAGATAATATTTGTATAAAAGTTTTGCAATTTTAAAGCACTATATATATGTAAGTGGTGGTGGTTCTGATGAAGATGACGAAGATGATGATGATGATGAGGATGATGATCATGATCATGATCATGATGTATGACTGCAAGTCATGGAACACCATGTTTGCAGGGTCCCTGGATCCCCAAAGATCAATGAAAGATGCATAGCAAATATAAGTAATGATAATAATATTTAATCATACAATCTACATTGGGTCTTTAAAGATAAACCTGTAATTTCAATTCACAATGCTGCAATTCTGAATTGCTACCTTAAACTTCATAATTTCTATATACATCTCTATGACCCAGAAATTTGTTCGATACTTTTTGGTCCATATATTGTTGATGGAGTTCATACGTCCTGGACAGCCTTTTGATTTCCCTCTTGGCTGTTAATTTCCTCCTAATCCCCAACCAAAGACAAATCACCTCCAGCTACATTCAGTGGTGTTTTAATTGGAGAACATTTTTCTGGGTGTGCACCACTATACTTAGATCTATTTAGTAATAATATTTACCTTGCATTACTTCTCTACAAATGTGTACTTCAAAGTGAATTCAAGTATTTGTGATTGCCAATGGTGGCAGTACAGACATTACTGTGCTTTGAGGTGGTTTGTTGAAGAGTTACTAAACCAATGAATTATGTTTCTTCCCCTTAAAACTTTGTGATACTTCCTTTTGCCTTTTGGTCAATACACTGTTTTCTCTTATGAGTATTTATAGACCTTTTTGAGTTTGAAACTTGTGAATATTTTGTATAAAATGTCTAACTGGTCCATATATAAAAGGAACAATAGTGTTCTGATGTTTCGGTAACAAATGATGCCAAGAATTATGACATTAGAAAAGGAAATGATAAAATATTGCACTATTAATTCATGCATGTCCTAATAACAATTCTTTTAACATAAGCATTCTGTCATTCATCATATTATTGGCACATATTATTTTTGTTTTATGTTTAGTGAGACATGCTTTTAGTGTATCAGGCATTTGTCAACCACATAGACAATCAGAAATTTTCCACATCCCTCTTTTGTGAGGATTTTCTCTCACTTGTAATTTCTTTGCTTCTCAAGTCTTTATATATATATATATATATGTGTGTGTGTGTGTGTGTGTGTGTGTATGTATATATACGTTTATATTTTTATATGTTATGTATATATGTTTATGTATATACATGTTTATATTTTTATATGTTTTATATGTTTACATATACATATATGTTCTTTTGTCTATTTTGATTTTTTGGATCATTTTACATTTTTTGCTTTTACTTTTAATTAGAGATTATCATAAATATATAAAGTACTTTATTTATTTTCCAGTTCCTTTTCATCGTCTTTAATTAAGAATATACTTTAAAAGTCTCCTACTGTGTATGCCAACTCAATATTGATTCAATCTCCCTATATGTCTACATGTTTTTTGTAATCTTTTTTATCATGGTAATATTTAATACCTGTTCTTAAAAGTTTTCTTAGAAAACTCCACTTTTTTCCTCCTATTGTTCTTATTCTGGCAACAGACACAAAATATACTGCTGTGTTTATGTCCTAAAATATGTTACATTATCTGTCAAAAACTGGAAAGTAATTCATTCATTTAATGACAAATATAGCAGATTCAGCTTTTTAAAAATTGTTCAGTTTTGGAAGAGTTTATTAGTTAGATTCTTGCTGTCATTAAAAAAGAATACTTCAAAATTCCTTTCTAAGTATGTCCATCGCATTTTGAAAATCATTCAGGACCTGAACCTGGTTTTTGTGATCTGTTGTATTATTAGTCAAACCTTCTAGGGGTTAGGTTGTGAGGATTTTGAATTCGTTCAGGTAATGCAACTTTTTCTTTCTTAAGAGTTAAGTATTCCTTCAATTCTGCTCTCATTTAATTTAATCTGAGGATAGAAATGAAGTAGTTTCCTATGATTACCCTAAGTTTATCTGCAATACGCTTTTTTTTTTATTTTTGCATATCTTGGATATGAGGGTATTGTTGACCAAAATAGGATGGACTCAGCTATAATTCATAAGACTTGACTTTCTTATGATATAGTACTGACACATGATAAAAACATTAAATAATTAATTCACATTTTATGTCCATTTTATGCACTCATGGGCTCCCTTTAGTGGTCAGCAATACGTAGCAAACATGATCAAGTGATAGAATATTGGTATTTCTCA
This sequence comes from Bettongia penicillata ogilbyi, assembly GCA_023548195.1. NCBI lineage: Eukaryota > Metazoa > Chordata > Mammalia > Diprotodontia > Potoroidae > Bettongia > Bettongia penicillata. Next base: position 5,581,276 of record JAJHZJ010000759.1, read on the forward strand.
TTCAACCAGGTATATCTTGCCTTCTTGTTATAAAAGAGCAGGACAGAGGGCCCGCTCTCTCTGATGTCCTTTGTGTCAAGTTGATTGCCTTGAAAAGTTATATGCAGTGTCGGTTTGTAACACTGCTCTGCCCCCTCTAATTCTTATATTCATAGGGACAGTTCCATGCCACTGGCCAGACTGCAAACACCATCAGTGCTGAGTTATTTCATTGTTGTTATAATTATCAGTCTTGGCATACTGTCTTCTTACAATTTCCATAGAGTTCAAGCTAAAATTTTCTTGAGAAAATTTACTGTTGTTGTACAGATGTTTCAGTCTTTTCTGACTCTTTGTGACCCCATTGGGGGTTTTCTTGGCAAAGATAGTGGAGTGCTTTCTTATTTCCTACTCTATCTCATTTTACAGATGAGGAATTGAGAATACTTACTATTTCGCAGCTATCATTTTAGAATTAATAGTCTATGGAGCATTGTATAGGTCTATAAAAGAATTGCTTTTTGTAGTTTAATAATAAAAGTGTTAGGACATGAGGTCAGTGCCTGTAGACTCACTTGAAGCATCTTTGTACAACCCCTAGCAGAGAGGACATGATGTGCACATGGCTCTATTCCCACATGATTATTCCCTTTGCTAGGTCTCTATATTTTGATAGCCTTTCATTCCATGTAACATGGAGGTTAAGTATTTGCTGTGGAGAAATCTATGTTACAACACTGTTCTTAGATTATGATAGAACAATATCATGTCTGGGATATTATGGGTGACAGCTGTCTGTGGAAATTACATAGCTCCTGGGCCACTGACTAGTTACGTTCTCCAGGATATTTTAAAGTTAGTGGGGATTTGTTGTTTGTCAGTTCATTAAAGACAGCTAGTTTTGTGATTTAGCATTCTAGCAATCAAATTGTTATTACTGTTTTTCTTCTTTTAACTATAAAGCCAGGAAATTCATCAGAATTCCCTTGTTATATAATAGTATGGTCAGTTGTTTTGGTACAATAATGGCAAGATTGATATGGATGGTTATATATGCATATGTAATACGTATGCATATATAATATTAAATGTGTTATAATATATAATAATAAATATAATGATATGCAAATATAAACATAAATACAATAATATATCATATAGTATACATAATAATATGAAATATAATATATGTATATATACATATATAATATGTTATCACAAGACTGCTGAGAAATTCACATACAGCTAGATTAGAGATTTTACACAGACACACATATACCATAGCACTAAAAATAGCATCATAAAATTGTAGATACTTCAGAGATCTTTAGTCCAAACCTCTTACACTAAATAGGAGGAAACTGAGAACAATAGAGGGCAAGTCACTGGTCCTAAATAAGATAGACTGAAAGTGGCAGAGTGGAGTTTTCAATTCAGCTCCTCCTACTTTGCAATAAATTATCTTTCTACTATTTCGTACTATTTTCATTTCCTTATTTCTATAGTCATACACCTAATTATTACCATGATTTTCATTATTTATCAGTTAGTGGAATACTTGCTTCAGAATCAGAAACCTCTTTCCTTTGAGCTTTTCTCTCTACTCCAACATTTTATGGTAATAAGACTATTAGGGGGTTATTATAAATTAATTCAGAAACATCCTTAAAACTAAGTGATTTTTGGATAGGGAAGACTTGGCACTTAAACAAAAATAATGATGCTATACTGATAGAATGCTATGAGATTAAGGGTTTTCATAATCCTTTGCAGTTGCTATATTGGACTACCAAGTAGTATTTTGCTTATCAATTCATAATGCATGATGGATAAAGAATGTATTGTTTTTTAAATCTCTCTGACATGCTGTTTTAGCATTAAGGTAAACCCATAAAGGCCAATATGATTTCTCTTTTAGAAAGGGAGATAAAACACGTTTATAGTTCTTTTCAAGTTCCTCCAGAGAAAGAAATAAAGATTGAACATAAAATGTATCAATGGATGTTGGCAAAAGTCAATGTTATAACTTTTGAAATTGTACGGTTTTTCAAATAATTAACATTTTTTCATCCCTAATACCTAGAATAGTGCTTTTCAAGTAGTAGATGCTCAATGTATTCTTGTAGAATTTGAATTTGAGGTAGGAAGATGAAAGTATTTTTAAATGTGAATATCAATGAATCTATTTTAAGCACTTGGAATTTCAAATAAGACATTTATACATTTTTTACATTGTGGATTTTTCCAGTATCTAATTTACTTCCTATTTTGTAACATTCTCCAAAAATTGCACAATTTAAATGTTTTACTACTAAGTTGGGTATGCTCATCAAGTCTCCACATGTATTGTTATATATGTTGCATTCAATAATTCTATAGATAAATAGGTTCTCTTTAAAGTGCATTAAAATTAACAGCATAATAATGCGGGTCAGTTTTCAATATCTTGAGATGTTTCTTTTGTATCCTGTGTAATTTCAAATATATCTGCTTTATCTTATTTTCTGACAAATTCTTCTCTCTCATTTTCATTCTAATCCAAGTGACCTTTGTCCTTATTTCCAATTCCATTTTGTTCTTGTTGGCTTTAAAACCTGATGTTTGAGAAGCATAGCAGATTAGGCTCAGTTTTATTAGTGTCCTTCTTGATCAATTTTCGCTCCCAATTTAGATACTTAATAGAGAGAAAGACAGACAGTGAGAGAGAAAGATAGAGAGACAAAGACAGAGAGACAGAAAGAGATAAAGAGACAGGAAGAAAGAGAGACACAAGAGTGAGACACTGTGGTACCTACAGATGAACTTGAAGGTAGAAAGACCTAGGATCGAATTTTTTCTGAAATTTGTTCCTTAACTTTTCCTAGGTTGTTTCCTCATTGGTAAAATAAGGATAATCAGCATCTACTTTTTAGTCTTGTTCTGAGAATTAGATGAAATGTACTCTAACTGGAAACTGAGATCCCAGTCCTTATGAGCATGCATACTAGGCTCAACCGACACAATTCTCATGTAGATTTTGGCACATGTATGGACATTCAGTGATTGGTTCCAGTCTATTACCCACTTGGTGAAGAGAAATCTTTTTGAGTGGATGCATATCCAAAGTTGGAATGTGGATGGGAGAGGGGCCAATTAAAATATACTAGTTGGCCCAAATCTTTCTCTTCTCTTAGTTTTATTTCTTCCTACTTTGTAGTGTTATGATAAAAGAAGAAAGACAATTCCGTAAGATGACAAGATTAAAATGCCTCTCCATAAGAGATCTGTGTATACAAATCTCAGTTACTTTTTTGTGTTGGTAATTGTTTTCTCATTTTAGGTGAAAAGTAATCAAGATGGAGGTCTGAAACTGGAACCCATGCCAGGATTTTTTAGTTGACTCATTATCAATATCCACAGGTCTTTGGGACCCAGTCCTTGGGTACCTAAGATAAGACCTCTTCCAACAGGGATGACACAATTAGTGGGACTAATGCTATGTAGAAACTGCCTTAAGTCTGAGCCCACTCTCCCCAAGGACTGAAGGAGTTATAGAGGGGAGCATGTGTCCCCCTGAAATGTTGAAGAGAAGGGTTCTTGGTATCTCTGAATTTCCTATATTTTTAGAAGAAAATATTGCTTTGTAAAAGGAAATTAATGTTAATTGGTTAAATGGAACAAAGGGCATTATTCACTAGAAGTTAGCAGTAGGGAGAATAAAAATAGGGGCTTGAGCTAATAATATTGGAGAAAAACACCCCAACTCCTGTGTGGTACCCATAGAACCCTGAGAGGGAAATGTAGCCAGTCTTGCTCTGGAATAGTAAGGCCAGAGTGATCACTAAAAGCTGTTGAAATATTAGGTATTTTCACTGTTATTCATAGATACCAAACCATTTACTTATTTGAAGTCAGAAAATGTAGGTTCAAATTTCAGTTCTACCTCTTACTACACATGTGATTTCACTTCATCTCTGTGACCTCAGTTTCTCAAGTGTAAAATGGGAAGATTAAACCAGAAAATCTCTGAGATCTCCTCAACCTCTGAACATACAATGCTGTAATTCTAGAGTTGGTTTCAGGAACCCCTGCGTTCCAGTCCTGCATCTGGCACCTACTTGCTATCTGTCCAAAAGAAAGTCACTTAAACTCTCAGAATCCCAGACAATTTTCTAAGACTATAAAGTTACAGATGAGTTGGGATCTGCATCAATGGGAGAAGACCTTATACTGGGAATTCTCTATGATAACGAAATCACAGAACTGGGCTCAAAGACTACAGAGCAAAAACAATAAATAAAACAACATAACAAAACTACCTTCTTATTATTCCTGGAACATTTTAAAAATATTAACAAGCCAACTGGAAGAAGATTATGAAATATCTCTTAGCAATTTGTGCTTTCAGCTTAGGCTATAATTGTGCATCACTGAGTGATCCGTCTGTATAATAATATTTTATCTGCCTCAAAGCTGTTAAAACCGTTGACATTTTTCCTCTAGAAGTTTTTATTATAAATGTTTCTGTAACAAAATATTTATTGATTAAATTGGTTTTTATTTATGTAAAGGCCACATTATTTATTAGAGATAAGGGTAGGAGATGTGTTTTAAGAGCATATGGGAGGCACAGATTCAAAATAAAATCAATTTACAGCATCCAATGTTTTGCACGTTATGAACAAAAACACTTCACTGTCAGGTTAAGACGAACCAGCAAGCAAACAGCTGTGTTCCATTTGCCAGCAGGTGTTTGTGCTGCATGTACGGAGGGCAATGTTCTAAAGCTTCCATTTTCTGTTCCTTCTTTCCTCCCTTCCTTCCTTCCTTCCTTCCTTCCTTCCTTCCTTCCTTCCTTCCTTCCTTCCTTCCTTCCTTCCTCCCTTCCTTCCTCCCTTCCTTCTCTCCCTCCTTCTCTCTCTCTCTCTCTCTCTCTCTCTCTCTCTCTTTCTCTCTCTCTCTCTCTCTCTCTCTCTCTCTCTCTCTCTCTCTCTCTCTCCTCTTTCTCTCTTTTTCTCTTTCTCTGTCTCTGTCTCTCTGTCTCTCTCTGTCTCTCTCTCTTCTTCCTTCAGGCAAGGCATCAACAGCAGGAATTGCAATTTGGTAATTAAGTGACCCAGAGAAAATTAATGTTTCTGAATAAAAAATGGGGAAGCTTCAGGGTTTAGAGATGAACAGTCAGTAGAAATACTGCACAATCTGCTCTGGAAGATTGTAGAGAAGATAGTTTTATTTTAGGACTGTCCTCAGATTCCGAGTATACACTTAGAGGAATCCAGCAGCACTTGAATTGAACAAAATCCAAGATAGCTTACATCCCAGGATAGCTTACATTATTGGCCTAGAATGGACCCAGATTAAAAATAAAATCAACAACTGTAAAACAGGGTAAGAATTCTTGTTCCAGTTTTATAGATAAGGAAATTGAGACTCAAAGGGATTGTATCAGGTGGCTATGATCACTTAGCTAGTAACTGTTTGTACCATGATTTGAATACAGTCTTCTCCCCAAGTTCCACTCCTCCTCCCCACTATGCCACAATATTTCTCTAACAATTTGATGAAAGAATATTTAAATTTAAAGTCATTTCCCCTCTATCTCCTCACAAATTCTCTATCACCAATTATCAAAAGATAAGGGAGGATGAAATAGAAAAGGTTTAAGTTACACAATGGGAAAAACTCCCTGAGACTGTGTTACTAATGGAGATAATAGGTTAATTTGACTTGAAACATTAAAGACAGTGGTTTCATTGTCTTAATTAGATAGTTTAGGTGCAAGCCTGTCTGAAAACAAAGGAGTGAATTATATAACCTTTCAATCTCCCTTTATGAACGGTGATTTTATAATGTCTACCCACTTCTTGGTAAATGCAAGCACTCCACAAGAGCTGTGTCTAACCCCACCACAGGCAAGTCACTAATGCTGGAGCACCTTGGTTTGCTTATCTGTAAAATGGAGGTAATGATATCTGTAGCATTTATAGGATTATTGTGAGGTTCAAATGAGATAAAGTATCGAAAATGCTTTGCAAATTTTTAAAGTATTAATCTTATATAAATATTTTATTATTATTTCATGGTAAGTATACTCTATCTTAACTCATGTCCACTTAGTTGAACACTTAAAATATTTATTTATACATCACTGAAGTGTTTGCATAAGGAAATATTATCTTTTATCTCTGACAGAGTATTATACCTAATATTATCACTTATACTGTTTTATTAATAAGAAAAAGAATAGTTAGCATCAATGTAACATTTTAAGGTTTGCAAAAGAAATATATGTACATGCATATATACATTTACACATATATGCACATATGTATATGTGTATATAATATATACATACACACACAGTAGTGCCTACTGGCAGCTGGGCCTAAAGTCAGGAATACTTTGGTTCAGATATGGCCTCAGACACTGTATGACCCTGGAAAAGTCACTTAATCCTGCTTGCCTCAGTTTCCTCATCTGTAAAATGAGCTGGAGAAGGATATGGCAAACTACTCTGGCATTTCTGCCAAGAAAATCTCCAAAGGGGTCATGAATGATTGAAAAACTCAACACTATATGTTAGACACTGCGTTAAGCACTAGGGATATAGAGAAAGGCAAAAATGGTCCCTGCTCTAAAGAAACTCACAGTCTAAAATTGGAGAAAATATTCTAACAGCAATGTAAAACAGGATATATACAGTATTAATTGGAGACGATATTGGGTTCTCACCTGAGAGAGACATAGGAGAAGGCAAGATGTGGGGGATTTCAAGGGAAAAGGGAAAGACTGAAGAATCTTTTGTGGGGAATGAATTATGGAGGGATCAAAGGACTGCCTTGCTGCAATAAGAAACCAGTTGAGGTTGGATAAATTGAATTTATAATGCATTTACAGTTATCAGATTTGCTCTAGATTCCCATAAAGCAGCTCAGTAGTAGTAGAAGAGGAAAAGAAATAGATGGATGATAGAAGGATTCGAGGGCTGAGGTTTGTCAAGAGAAGTGTAATTATAAAACAAAGGTCGGAGGACAACCTAGAGTTGAAATGGCTAATTATTGGTTTAGAGTTAGAAAAGAAAGAAGGACTTGAGAAATACTGAAAAATGAAGGTCTTGAGGAGGGTGAAGACCAGGTGCAGGAAGGTTAAAACACAGGGAAAAGTGGAAGAAGAAGAAGTTATAATCAAATAGGAAAACAGCAGTTTCTAATTAGGAAGGCAGCACATGTGTGGGAAAAGGGAAGATTTAGTGCACTATCAACATCTTTGCATGACTGAATCAGAGTGTAGTTTATAGAATGTAAGGAGGCTGAGAGAAATGGGAGGCCAAGGAGAGTGAGGAAATACCTCTACATAAATATCATTGTCTCCTAGTAAAAGGGCAGATGTTGGGGAGGAGAGGAAGATGAGTGAGCCAGGGTCTGAATTCCATGAGAAAGGAGGGATTGGAGTTAGGAACAGGAATAATATCTTACATCTACTCATGAAACATATGGGACTCCATCAAAATATTTTTAGGACCTCTACATATACAATTAAAAAAGTAAGACTTCTCTTTAAACCATGACAGATGACTAGATGAAGTAATTCCTTATGTTGGGACTTCGCCAGCACAATTAAAAAGACAATGTTGCCTAACTTATTCTTTGGATGTTTTTCTATAGAGTTCTACATCAATGAAACAGCCAAGGGAGTCACTTTAAAGAACAAAACAAAAAAAATAGCAAAATTCATTTGAAGAAAGCAAAGGTTATTTTAACAGGGGTGGGGAACCTGTGGCTTTGAGGACACATGTGGCCCTTAATAAAAGGATTTGTTCTGTGAAATTTGTATTCAGGCCTCACTTGAGGACCTAGAGGGTCACGTGTGACCTGAAGGCTGCAGGTTCCCCACCCCTGGTAGGATCTCAGTAAATAGAAACAAAAGGGCAAAAGTTCCTTCAAGTCTTGAATTGTTATATAATACATTATATGCAATATTTTATAAACTATACTATCAAGCAATCATTTTTAGAAATATTTGTTAATAATTAAAATAGAGAAATACATCAATGGAATACATTAAAGAGTCAAGAATCAAAAACATTACAACTCAGTAGTAAAATCAACACAGTATGATAGACTAGTAGGGGAAGCACTCTCTATTCAATAAGAATTAAGAATTGGTTTTTTTTTCAATAAGAAAAATGGAAAAATCAAGCAAAAAAGTAAAATTAGACTGATATACTATATAACATAATACATAATAAATGAGCATAATGAAATAATGCACACATCTTAAATATAAAAGGTCACATAAAAATGTCTGTAAAATAGGAAATACATTTTGCAATTGAATCTGGGGGAAGAATTCTTTAAAAACATAATGAATAGACAATTTTGATTACATACTTTTGCACAAATTCAATGAAACTACAAATTAATATAAAATATCTATTATATAAGTATATTAAACAAGATCCATAGGAAATTAATAAACATATATAAAACTCTAATCATTCCATAAATAATAATCAAAAGAAATTTTCACAACAATAATTTTAAAATATTCAACTGCTAATAGTAGAGAAAAAAATAATAAGCAAACATAAGACAATACTCAGGTTTTCCTGCACAGGCAGAAAGTGGTATCTTAGAAGGTCTGTTGGCAGAGAGGCACACTAATATATTATTGATAGCACTGTGATTTGGACCATTTTCAAATTCTAAAAACAATTTAAAATAATGCAAAAAAAGTAGGAGGGTGGAAGGAAGAAAGAAACATTTTATTTGAGCACTTACGTGCCAGAAATTGTGCTACACCCTTCACAAATAGCAATTCATTAGATCCTCAAAAATCCCTGGGAGTTAGGTGCTATTATATGCCTCCATTTTACATTTGAGGACATGGAAGTAGACAGAGATGAAGTCATTTGACCAGGGTCCCACAGCTAGGAAATGTCTGGGGCTGGATTTGAACTAAGGTCTTCCTGATCTGTAAATTGTCATTTTTGTTGAATCATTTTAATTGTGTCCAACCTCTGTGATCTCATTTGTGGTTTTCTGGGTCAAGATACCTGAGGAGTTTGCCATTTCCTTCTCTAGCTCATTTTATAGATGGAGAACTGAGGCAAACAGGGTTAAGTGAGTTGTCCAGGATCACACAGCTATTTAACTCAGGTCCTACTGACTCCAGGCACAGCACTTCATCCATTGTACCAGCTAATTGGCCTCAGAACAAACAGGCCAATTGGCTGGATCCCATAATGCATGAAAAGTAATCATTTAAAATATAGTGGTTTACAGGATGATTGTGAAATATTATTTCCTTATAATACATTACAGATAGGAAAAAATTAGAGAAACATCAAAAGACATTTATGAACTGATGTAGAGTAAAACAAGCAAAATCAAAAAAAGCAGTAGGCATAATGACAATGCAAATCAAAATAACAAGAAAACAGAATGAATTATATATACACACACGTAATTATAATGATCAGTCTGGATGAACAGATCAACCTGGAGAAGAGATAACAATGTTTTCTTCCTTTCCTTGGAGAGATAGGAGATTGTGGATATCAAATGTTACATAAATCATTGGATAAGTCAGTTGGTTTTATTTAATTTTTTTCTTTTTTTTCAAGGGAAGATTTACTGGGTATGAGATTAGGGAAAAATAAAATATTTGAGATAACTAATTTGCCCCAATGGCCATGAAGGAGACTGAAGCAGGTGTTGTGGAGTGCTTAGAATTTGGTCAGACATGGAAGATATTGAGATAATTCACTGTACTCACCAGTCATCTTTTGTCCTGCTGCTGGACTTTGATGACTCTGGAAGAGAAAGTGAGACTGACAAATGCACAACTCTGCTTCACTTAAATCCAGTTCATGTGCAACTCAAGACATCACTCATGATGTCAATGGTCCTCTTGAAAATTATGGAGGAACAAAAACAGAGGTCTTTAATGATGTTTGAAAGGATCTTCATTAAAGTGATCAAGAGAGATTCTAGAATGGAAGACTAGAAGATAAGAAACAACATAAAACTTATTCAAGAAGTTTGGCAGTGAGAAGACAGAGAGAAAATGGATGGTGCCAATGTGAGATAAAAGGATCTACGGAGCAGAGAAATCCCTCTATAATTATGTTCGGTGAATTCATGATGGGTGAAATCATATTGATTTTGTGAGTTTCAAACATGGATTAGCAGCTCAGAAATAGTAAAAAAAAAAAAAAACCCAAAAAACAGAGAATCCAAGGATTCTAAAGCAATTACTAATATATCAGATTGTGAAGACAAGGCTTGGTGTACGAGCAAATGAAAACAGAAAGGAGACAGAAAGTGACAGAATCTGAGAATATAGGTATATTCAACTGGCATCTAAAGTCATAAGCTTGGATAAATAGGATTTAGAGTGGGAGTGTAGATTGGAGTAGTGTATTAACAGCAGCAGAAAGGATTGCCCAGTTGGCAGAATTTAGTTAATAGAGAATCCTGAAAAATGTGTTCCAAAATTACAGATGGGATATAAAATATTGTTGTTTTCAGCAAGCATTCAGGAAATCTGTACCTAGAGTGTCATTCTACCAGTGCTGATGTTCATTATGGGATTACTGGGGTAAGAGATATGGGGCCTGAGGACATGTGCCTGTTCTATAGGAAATTTCAGCACCTTACATGAGGGGCTTTGAATGTCTTCATTTTCATTCAAATCTTCACCATTATCTTGGCTCTTAATATGCAAAAGGTGCCTTGGACTTCATTTATTTCAGTTTCAAATTTTTGAGAAAGGTTACCTTGCCCTCTTTCAATAAGATCTGTATTTTTTTAAGTATTATGGAACAATAACTTCCCTTAAAAAATTCTAACACAGAACCACTTAAGCTGAAGTACGTAATAAATTGACTGCATAATTCTGTGGAAATAAGCATTGCACAAGCACAAAGTTGACCTGAGATCATGACCCTCAAATTTTGATGGACAAAATTACTTTGGTTGTATAGGGAGATGAAGTAAAGATCAACATGCAAAACATCAGTTAGTCTAAGTGGTTTCATTATATAAACAAATATGCTCAAACATCAGCCCACTAAGTTATTAGAGAACTGTGAAATAAAATATTTATACTCAATTACAGGGACAAAGAAAGTGATCTAAATACATGAAGAGCAACATTTTTATGGTACTCTCAGCAACACTTCATATTACAATGAAACACAAGGGAGAAGATAGATCTACATTCATTTGATGAATGTCACCTACGTTAACTCAGGGAGTCATGTCTGATTTACATATTTCAATTTTTGCTTGGAGGTGATTTTTGAAGTTGGCATTCAATAAGTGTAAATTGTCAAAATCTGTTTTCTGAAACTGTTCAAAATTCTGGTGTGTCTGGGAAGTGCTTGTATTTCTTCCAAATACTGTGCTTACATGTGGGTATGAGTGTAAAATAAATGTATTATTTTACCTATTAATAGGCAGTTAGGTGGTACAATGTTGAATGTTGGGCCTTGAGTCAGGAAGATGAGCTCAAATCCATCCTTGGCCAGGTCATTGACCCTGTTTAACTCAGTTTCCTAATCTGTAAAATGAGCTAGAGAAGGAAAAGGCAAACAACTCCAGTATCTTTGCTAAGAAAACTACAAATGGAGTCACAGAAAGTTGGATACAGTTGAAACAAATGAACAAAACGTATGTTCATGCTGGCAATTGTTATATTTTCCTTCTCCTGATTGAAAACTGTAATGATTTAAACCATTATAACATTTAAAATTACTTTTCCTCAAATTGTCCTTGCCTTATATTCTTTAAGCATTCAAGGCTTAAAGAGAATAAAGATATAGCTTTATAGCATTATATTTTTCCTATTAAATTTCCTGTGGAATATTAGACTTGGATGAGATCATGCGGCTATCTAGGTTAGACTCTTATGCAATTCCAGCTCCTGATTGAACCTTCTGTGTGCAAGGAACTCATGACTACAGCAGTTGACTTTTCATTCCTCTGTTGAACAACTTGAGTGTTGAATTGTTTTGTTTTTTCCCTTGTGTTATATGCATCTTTATAACTTTGACTCATTGGTTGCATACCAAATGCCATGAGAATGTCTTTTTATTCTTCTCCCTAACTGATTATCAAATACTTGAAAACTCCCAATAAGAACAGATGTGGTTACATACACCTCTATTCCCCATTCCTGGAAAAGTTGAGGCTGGTGGATCTCTTAAGCTAAGGAGTTGTGGGCTGTAGTAAGTTATGCCAAGCAGGTGTTCAAACTATTTGCCATTTATAAAGTAAGCCTCCAGGAGAAGAAGACCAGCATATTTTCTATGGAGGGCAAAATTCAAACTTGCCCAAGTCAACAATGGCATAGGTCCAAGCTCCCATGTTAGTGAGAGTGGGGTCACATCCAAAAGTTGCCCCTTCACCTCTAGCCTGGGCAAGATAGGGAGACCAAGCCTTTAAAAAATATCCTCATTTTTCTCTTATTGCTTTTTTCTCTAGGATGTACATACTTAGGTTCTCCAAAACTTCCTGAAATCATATAAATGGCCAATCCTTCATCATTCTGGTTTCCATTTTCATGTATTACATTTTGTAAAACATCCCATATAAAATGCTCTACCCAGACATAAATACAAAACTCCAAATGTTTTACTGAGGGCAAAAGGTCTATCTATTACTTTCCCTGATCAGAACATTCTACAGGAAACCTTCCCCAATCCTTCTTTTAATTATTTCATACTGATCACTGGGAAGGATAAGATACCAGATACTGAGGTACTTTCTCGAACTAAACTGCCAAGCATTAAAACTCTACTGCAGAGAGCACAACTCTAATGGACTGGCCCATGTTTGAATATAAAATATACACTTTCCAAAGAGACTATTTTATGGACAGCTCACACAAGGCAAGCACTCACATGGTGGTGAGAAGTACCACAAGACCACTCTTAAGAACCGCTCAGTGTGGCATGCCTACATCAGAGAAGGTTCTGTACTCTATGAGCAAAGCAGAATTGACACAGCTCAAAAGAAACAGGAGATGCACAGATTTAGAAAATCCATTCCAAGTATTCACATGTACTATTTGTGCCTGACCTGTAGTAGAACATTCTGAGCTTGTATTGGTCTGATCTGCCACAGTCAGTCCCACTGAAACTTCACTGTAGCAGAGTGATGTTGTTATCCTATATACTTTACTCTTTGTATATATATATTTTTGCATGTTGTCAAGGACTCTCTTTTGTCCCTTTTTGTATCTCCAATCAATTACACAGTAGGAATTTGATTATCATAGTCTAATTTTACAATAGACTTTCCAGGAGCTAAATCATACTGATGACTCCTATTAAATTTCGGTTGACCACAAGTCACAGATCATTTTAATCCTCAACTATCATTCACCTAAGTCTCTCCTAGTTTTAATTTGTACATTTTAAAAATCATTAATGTAAAATTCAACACATTTAACAGTTAAATATCTTCTTGATGGTTTTGTCCAATTATTTCAAACTGTAGATAATTCTGAATTTTAATCCTATCACTTATTATATTTGCTATCCCTTTCCTCATGAATCATTTATAAGTGTGTTATACATGCCTTCAATTTAACAATTCAGCATGCATTCATTAAGTATCTAATGTGTGCAAAGGCATTATGCCAGGCATTGGGAATACAAAGAAAAATGAAGCAGTCCTTATTGACAGAGATTACAGTCTGTTGAATACAATTTATACCCAAATAAATAAATACAAAGCAAATATAAATTGATTTTTTGTCATGAGAGTACTAATGACTAGAAGAATTAGTAAATCCTTCATGTAGGAGGCAGTAACCTTAGCTAAGGCTGGAAGGAAGCTATGCATTTCAAGAGATGACAATAAAGAGAAAGAGCATGATGACCCATGCAAAAGGATGGAGGTAGAAGGTGGAATATAATACTCAGAGAGTAGCAAGGAGACCCATACAGTGTGGGAAGGAAAGTGAGGCAAAATACACATGGAAAGGTAAGTTGGAGTCAGATTTCAAAGGGCTTCAAGTGCTAAATAAAGAAGTTTACATTTCATATCTGATCCCAGGTGATACGGAGCCAGCAAATCTTCTAGAGTAGGGGAGTAAACTAGTCAGATTTGGGTTTGAGGGAAATTCTTTCGGCAACTGTGTGAGATGGGAGAAAGACAGAGAGAGAGAGACAGAGAGAGACAGAGACAGAGAGAGACAGAGAGAGAGACAGAGAGAGACAGAGACAGAGAGAGACAGAGATAGAGAGACAGAGACAGAGAGAGACAGAGAGAGACAGAGAGAGACAGAGAGACAGAGACAGAGATAGAGACAGAGAGACAGAGACAGAGAGAGACAGAGATAGAGAGACAGAGACAGAGAGAGACAGAGAGAGACAGAGAGACAGAGACAGAGATAGAGACAGAGAGACAGAGACAGAGAGAGACAGAGAGAGACAGAGACAGAGAGACAGAGACAGAGACAGAGACAGACAGAAAGAGATACAGAGACAGTCAGAGAGAGAGACAGACAAAGAGACAGAGAGAGCAGGAAAGAGACAGAGATAGAGGAAGTTGAATATATTGCTTGGGATTCAGCAAACTTTCCTTTGGACTTCCCAACAGGTAGGAAAAGGGAGATTTCTTTCCCTTCCATGTCCTTAGTAGCAGCTTCAAGCATAGAACAAGAGAGAAAGTTTCTAGTTCAATGGGATGAGATCCAAAAAAGTGACTAGAGGGACTCCCCTGATCATACCTGTTACATAGCAGTTAAAAGGCAACTTCTATCTAATAGTGGTATAAGATGCCATTTTGGAAAGGAACATAAAATAAATGGAAAGCGAGAAAGTGGAGGCTACAAGGTAAAATATCCTAAAAGTACCACCATTCCACTATCTTATGCATCAAAAATTATATATTTAATAATTATTAATATTAATAAATCATATATTTAAGACTAGAATGGGGGAATAGGAAATGAATAAACATACCTATATTGTCTACTATGTACCAGGCACTATGATAAGTACATTTTAAACATGTTATTTGATCTTTCCAACAACCCTGTGAAGTAGGTTTTACAATACTCCCCTTTTCACAATCAAGGAAACTGAGGTAAAGGTTAAGTGATTTGCTTGGAGTTACATAAGAAGTGTCTGAGGTAAGATTTTACCTCAGTTCTTCCTGACTCCCAAATAAATACTCTATCTACTGTGCCACCTCACTCAATAACATTAGAGGTAATTTTACAGATGAATACATGAGTTTCATAAACGTTGTGACTTGCCCAGGATCATGGAATTCAAAGCTATGTCTTCTGTACTCCAAGTCCAGTATACTCTATATTATGCCATGCAGTATCATAAAGACTTATTATAAAAGCCATTTCCAATGACATATCTAAGACTACAAAAGAAAATTAGATTAGTGGTCTTCAGGTTCCTTCTGATCATTACTTTCTTTTCTAATTAATCTCAAACTTTTCCCTTCCTGAATTTTGCTATGAATCAATATTAGGTTTTATTGTCTTCAACTTCTTTTCCTTTGCTCTCTCCCCTGTCCTAAGGATGTCTCCTAGTACCTTTCTTATTCTCCATAATTTCTCAAAGTTATTGATAATGATTCTAGATCACATCTGTCAAGTTTCATGTATAGCTTGTCTGAGTCTAGTGACTTGAACTCATTTAAAACAGATTCTTTTTTATTGAATCCATGCCTATGCTGGGTTTCAATTCTTCCTTAATATTTGTTTTAATCAAGAGGGATTATTTTATCCTTTCCAGGTTGAAATCATTCTCCTTAGTGGATGCCTTCTATGTATCTTCTAGATGAAATAGTGTTCCCTGGATATTTCTACCTGTTGATAGTCTCCTGCACTTCAAATATAACCAGTTCCAAATAAAAGTCAACATTTTCCCTCCTAAAACTTGTCCTTCTCCCTAACACTTCTTGCTGTTGATGGCAGAACTATGCACTTAGGTTAGTCTTTGATTTTTACTTCTTCATTTAAAATAATGCGCTCCAATCCCTGCAGTAAATTTAATATACTGTATTTCCCTTGCTGTAACAACCCTGGTGTTTTTCACTTCTTCTACCCCAAACTACTATAATAGCTTCCTAACTAAGGCTTTATGTTTGTAGCCAGTTCTCTCCCCAGTCCATTCTTACCATAACTGCCCAAGTAATCATTTTATTTTGAGATTTGACTAAGATATTAATCTACTAAAAACCATCATGGGGCTTCCTATTCCCTTTTGAATAATGAATAAACTCCTCATGCCAGCATTTATGATCCACAGAATTCTTTCTGTCACTAATTCTTTAACCTTATCTTATAATGTTCCCAGTAATGTAAATTGTAGTCCAAAATGGAATATTCCCTATCCACTGTTATTGTCTCTGTTTCTGATCATAGTATCCCCTATGGACCTCATTCCACCACTAGCCACTGTCATACTTTATGAAATCTATTCCTTCTTTTAGGACTAAACTCAGGGCCATCTTCTCCAGGAAGCTTTCTTTGTATTTTCCTGATGAAATTGACCTCATTGTCTTCAAAGGTTTTTTTTTTTTTTTTACAGCATTTTTTTCTAGACTTAGTCTTTCTGTATATTTCTCAATGTTATCATAATTATTTGAGTCCCATTGAATTTTAGGATCCTTGGGAATAATGGATATGTCCTAAAAATCTTTGTAACTCCAGAGCCTAGCACACAGAGGGCTTTTAAAAATATTTTTGTTAAATAACTGTTGGTAATAAAACTGGATGGAATAGTGGAAAGAGGTCTAGGCTCAAAATAAGAAGATCTGAATTTCCTTCCCAGTTCTGATGTTTACTAGATGTGTGACCAAAGAGACAAAGTGGTTAGCACATAGTAAGCACTTAATGTATGTTTGTTAGCTGACTGACTAAAAGCAAGTAATTTGAACTTTTACTCCCTAAAAGAGTTGTTCTATATATGTCCTTAGATATGTGTCACTTTTTTGTATTTTACTTATTTATTTTAAAATGTGAGCTCATCAAAAAACTCTATTCAGTCACATCGGCTTATTTACATATTCCCTATTTGCTTTTGATAAAATATAATTTAAATTTAAATTTTTTAAAATTATTTTCCTCAGGATCTGTATTTCATTTTAGTGTTCTGAACTAGAAGGATCATACTCATCAACTTTTCCTCTAGACTTTTCAAAATCTCACTTTCTTTACTGTTAGTAACAATATTTCATATTTATATATAGCATCTTAGGGCTTCCAAAACATTTTTTTCATAAAACATCTGTGAAGTTGTACTAGTGGTAAGACAAATATTACAAGCCCAATTTTACAGTGATTTGACCACAGTCATATAACTATTAGAGCATCTAGGTGGCACAGCGGATTGAGTGGCAGGCAGGAGTCAAGAAGGCATCTCCCTGAGGTAAAATCTGGCCTCAGACCTATGTGATCACGGGCATTTTGGGTACTATTTATCTCAGTTTCCTCATCTATAAAATGACCTAGAAAAGAAAATGGCGGACTACTCCAATATCTTTGCCAAGAAAACCCCAAAAAGGATCACAAAGAGTCAGCTATAATTGAAAAATACCTAAACCACAAAATATAACTAGTAGGAAACAGTTAGGCATTATACACAGGTCCTATGATGGCAGTTCAGATCTCAATCCATCGTACTGTGATGCCTCAGTGTTTGACTACCTAGCTTCCTATCCTTTTATTTCTGAATTCCAAAATGACAGTCACTTTTATTTCCTTCCAGGGCTTTCATAATTTCAACAAATATTTTTTTTCCTTATTGGTCAAAATCAACACCAAAATAGTAACTGCTTCTATCACTACCTCTGACTTCTGACAAGTGAAATTGTTACCAGGAACTTCTAGGGTCAGAGCCAAGACAGCAGAACAGAGGAAGTAGCTAAGTTCTTCTAACATTCCCCACTAAACAACTTTGAAATAACACCTCAAACCAAATTTTAGAGTGGCAGAGCCAACAAAGGTTTGGAGTAAGACTTTTTATTCCATCCCAAGACCACTTAGGCATTCAGAAGGATAGCTCCACGACACTGGGTTGGGATCTGGTCAAGGGTTTATATAGTAGTCCTGGAGATGACAACAGCAGCTTTGGGGACTCTGGTAACGGGTTAAAAAGAGACCACAGGGGACCCATGTGCTAAAACTGGGCACAGGACAGGGCACTGTTTGGCAACTCTATTGCCAATATCCACTTCTGGGTCAAAGTTCCAGGGCAGAGAGAAACATTTTGGTCACAAGGAGTAAGGGCCTTAAGGAGAAGTATCACTAGCAGTATGAAATTTCATACTATATTACAAAATTGTAATCATACACACACAAATACATGATACTGCCTAGGATACACTGCAGTGGATCTGTGAAATAGACGAGGAACATAATACATAGCAGTAAATTACCATAATAATCTAGTATTTGATGAACTCAGTGATCCAAGCTTTTGGAACAAGAACTCACCATTTGACACAAAATGCTAAGAAAACTGGAAAGCAGTCTGGTCAAAAGCAAGCTTAGACCAATGCCAAGATAAGATTAAAAGAGATAAATGATTTGTATGTGGAGGGTAAAATGATAAGCAGTTTATGGAACCTGGAAAATGTTATTAGTCAGATCTCTGAATAAGTGAAGAGTTTATGACCAAAAAAAAGAGAAAGAGATGATCAGGTTAAGTAAAATGGATAATTTTAATTATACTGAAATTTAAAAATTTTTGCAGAAACAAAACCAATGTTGCCAAAATTAGAAGGAAAACAAGAAATGGGGGGAAAGGGAGAGGACTTCAGTGTTTCTTTAATAAAGACCTAATTTCTTAATTATCTAGGTTACTGAGTCAAATATATATATATATATATATATATATGTATATAATGAGTATAGATAGATAGATAGATAGACAGATAGATAGATATGAAAGAGCCATTCCCAAGCTGAAAAATGGCCAAAGGTTATGAACAGGAAGTTTTCAGGAGAAGCTATCAAAACTATCAATTATCATATGAAAAATGCTTTACATCACTGTTGATTAGAGAAACACAAATAAAAGCAGCTCTGAGGTACCACTTCGTACCCATTAGATTGATTGAGATGACAGAAAAAGAAAATGATTAATGCTGGAGGGGATGTGGGAAAATGATACTCTAATGCACTCTTCATGGTGTTATAAATTGGTCTGACCATTTTGGAGAACAATTTGGAACTATGCCCAAAGGTCTATCAAATTGTGCATAGCCTTTGACCCAGCAATACCACTTTTGATCTGCATCCCAAACAAATCAAGGACAAGGGAAAAGGACCAATATGTACAAATATATCTAGATTAGCTCTTTTTGCGGTAGCAAAGAATTAGAACTGAGGGAATATCCTACAATTGGGGAAAGGTTAAACAACTTGTGCCATAGGATTATGATGGAGTACTATAAGAAAGATGAGAGATAGTTTTAGAAAAACCTCGGAAGACTTCTATGAATTGATGCAAAGTGAAGTGAGAAGAATCAGGACAATATTGCACGTGTAATAGTAATACTGCAATGATGATCATGTGAAGGACTTGACTACTATTATCAATATAATAATCAAAGACAATTTCAAGGTATCCATGATAAAAATTGCTTTCCACTTCTGGAGAGAGATTTAATGAACTCAGAATGCAAACTAAAACATACCATTTTAAATGTTTTTATTACTTGCATATTTCTTTTCTTTTTTTGCAATATGGCTAATATGGAAATATAATTTTCAAGACCACGTATTTAGTTGATATGACATTACTTGTTTCTCAATAGGTGGGGGGTGTGTAGAAGAGTGGAAGAGAATGTGAAACTCAAAATTTAAAAAAAAATAGATGCCATAAAAGAATGAATAAGAAAGGGGGAGAGGAATTCTTAGAACAAAAAGAAGGGAAGTTATTTGCCGAGGGTCTCACAGTTTGTCAGAAGCAATATTTGAACCTGAGTTTTATTGGTTTAGAAGTCGTCTTTTTATCCTCTCTGCCTCTCTAGAAGGTAATAAACATTAGTAAGAGTTTACACAATTGCTTTTTTTAAAAAAAACCTAAAATTTTTATCAAGAATGTATTTGATATCACCTTTTTTTTTTTTTTTTTTTTTTTTGTAGAATGATACTTTAACCTGATACCTGATACTTGAATTCCTATTTCTATTACATTTAGCCTTTGGTTCACTTGCACAGATTGCATTAAAAAGCTGTTACACACATCATTTGCCTACTTCTAGATTTTAACAAAAATAAAAGTCAGCATTTCTAAGTTAGAGAATAATGGAAGGCAATTCATTTATTAACCAAAAATAATAATCAAATCAAGGTTTTGTTTTGTTTAGAATAAAATGACTAATTTCAAATGTGTCTGAAATGAGCCAGGATATTTTTGTTAAAATTAATATTAGAAACTTGCCCAATGAAATGGTCATTAAATACTAGCTGATTGAACTGATATTCCATAATACATCTGTGTGAGGTGGAATCAGGCAATCACAATCTTAGTAGCAAATTAAGAATGAACATAACCAGAGCTTTCTTATATCATAAATTCAATATAATATTAAAATTGTATTGGTCTTAAGAAATCTCACTAGTGTCGCAAAGAAGTATGTCTAATAAATTTATTCATTTTCCAGAATATTTGAAATCTTAATGGCTTCTGTTCAGAAACAAGTATCTAATATGATTATGAAAGTATGCATATTAAATTTCTTCCACTGGAAATTGATCCTTTTCATTTCCCCTTCCTCCCTCTCCCATACTCCTAGTTTCATAGATATTATTTAGGGTCAAGCTCAAGAAAGATTATTCTTTTGAAGAATAAATCTGTTGACAAGTCACTTTTAGGTATGCGTGAAATTAGCTATCATCTTCAACAGGTGGCATCACACAGATTATCCAGTTGGTGTTTTGAGGGTGCTATGATTAAAGGACTATCTACTTGTAGTTTATGTTGCCAAGTTTACTGTGGTGAAATGCAGTGGTTTGATTTTCTGAGTTCTAGTCAATGTTTTGTATCTTTTGAGATATCATAATTGCACTGATGTCTTTAGTAGCCCTTGTATCAGTAAAATTTTGTCCCTTTCATGTTTATGCAATTATTTATATTCATGTTTATTTATTTATATAATTCAATGTCAATCTCATGATGTAAAGTCTTATATGATCATAGATTTGAAATACAGAGTCCTTATAAGTCACTGAGTACACTGTCTCATTTTACAGATGATAAAAATGAGGCACAGAGAGGTTATATGACTTGCTCAGGGTTAAACATCAGGACACTGGACTTAGAGCCAGGAATATCCAGATTTAAATCCAAACTCAAAAACTTACTAGGTGTTTAGGAATTCAAATGGTTTTAGTATGTCTTCTAAAATAATCTTTTAATATATTTTAAAAACAAAATTTAAGAAACTTCTTCTCACAAGAAACTGGAAGTCATCTTTGAAATGGAATATATAATAACATACATACAAGTGTGTGTTCATAATTATTTAGCATCCTAAATATTTCTCTTCTTTCTGTTCATTAGTTTATTATTGAAATCTCTCCCTTTACATAATTAGCTTTCTCCACATTATCTGGCAAACAAATTGCACACATCTGCTGTCACATGAATTATTTAGATGTGGTAAAATGATTTGGGGTTCTCAGTTTCAAAATATTAGTTTTATATTCTATATTCCAATATTGTATTTTGTTGATTTCAAATGTGTATTTAAAACTGTACATAGAACACTTGTTATAATTTATCTCAAACTAGTTTCATTCTAATGGCTTTGTTAAAATCATCACCACTTAACAAGTTTATTGCCCAGCAACAAGACTTTAATAGGGTGTTTACTTTGACAGTTTCTCAGTAAACAATGAACTCTTTTTGCTGTTGATTTCAGTAAGAAGAGAGAGAATCTCTGGTGCAGAAGTCCATTTTTTCATCTACTCAATTTGAATAATTTTTTCCAAAGTCTAATTATTCTAAACAGTGAACTTTTAAATGCCACTAGTTTCATTCAAATGTATACACAACAGAATACTTTCAGCATTGTTTCAGGTTTATTTCTATGTTTTATTTTGGTTTTTAATTTTTTTTATTTGGCATTTTGAAATTAGATCCTGGTAGTTAAATTATAAAACATAATTTTTGTAGATGGCTCTGCAGCTTTGATAAATAAGTATATTGAATCTGTAGTCTAGGAACCTATGCTTGAATCTCAATTCTGCCACCGTTCTGTAAAATGGAGTTATTGGAATAAATGGTAAGGTTAAATATCGTAGAGGAAACCTGCTGGCCTATCTGATAGCAAACATCCCTTGGCACTGAAAGAGCTAGGTTCAAGTTCTTGTTCTGACACATCCTAGTTGTATAATCCTGGGGAAATCATTTACAAATTGGAGAGCCTCAGGCAACTGTTGAAGATTTTAATTTGCAGTAGAAGTGCTAATCTGAATTAGTAGAGGGAATGTTCTCACCAGGAGTTCTATGCCTGAACTGAATCAGAAGTATGGCCTTTTAAAAAAAAAAAAAAAAAAAAGGAAAGTCCACTTCTTACATTATTCTAAATGAAAAACATACTTAATGAACTTGAAGCATTTGCTACCAAGAACTATTCTAAAGTCTAAATATGAAAATTAATTATAACTGTTAATTATGAAAGACATACAGTCTTTGACCTTAAGGAATTTATGAGTAAATAGTTATTTACTCTAAATCAGGGATTCTCAATCGTGTGTGTGTGTGTGTGTGTGTGTATTGGACCTCTTCAGGAGTCTGATTAAGCCTATAGACCTCTTCTCAGAATAATGTTTTTTTATTTGTTAAAATCATAACTGAAAGAAATTATTAAGTCCTAATTAGATGAGAGAGAAAATAAAGATGTGATTATTTTTTCCCATTGAAATTCACAGAACACTTTAAGTCTATCCTTGGACACCAGATTAAGAATTCTTATTCTCAGAAGGATGATAAAATTTATACATCTAGGATTTGTAAGGGAAACTGGAACTATGATTTCACCAGCTTGGGTATCTCTCTTTGTGACAAGTCTCTCCAACCATGAAGATTATCTCTAACTTAAAGACTTGCCTGCAGCCCTGAGTAATTGACTTACTTAAGTTTACATCGTGTTATGTGCCAAAGAGGTAAGATTCATGTGATCCTTGGTCCTTGAGGTCTGGGAGGGTCTTACTGCTGTATTTGCATGTCTAGCGTCCAGCACAGTGCCAGATACACAATAGGCCCTAAATAAATATTCCTTAACTGATTTCATACTCCAAGCCAGCCATGCTGCTTTACTTTAGCATTATTTAAAAATTTAAATAATGATCTAACAAAGACCTTCTTTAATAGACTAGATTCTAATTGGACCTGAGGACCAACAAGGGAACTTATTACTCTTAGATAATGTGATTATTTGTTCACTTACCACTTTGTTAGCTCCAACAGGCTTAGCTGAAAGCCATAAAATATCTACTCAGTCAGATTTCTCAGCTTGTAAATAAAACTCCTTCCTGATTTCTTAAAAGGGCACTACGATACGGAGGGCAGGACAGAGAGAGGTTAGACCATAAAATCCTGAAGTTGAAAGGACTTTAAGAATAAATATCTTAACCTTCCTAAAATAATCCAAATTAATTTTTGCCAGTTAGAAAAGAATCTACCCTAATTAAAGACTTCTCAAGAAAGCAAACTAACAAAACAACTTTCCAAACTGCTTATGTTTCATTTATCAAGCTATACTTTATGTCTTATTAACCTAAATCCTCCACATTGTTGGTAAGACACATTTCATTGTGTTCCTCCCCTTTGGAGAGGAAGAATTCCCAATTATGAAAGTGTCTTTCCATTTCATCTTTTTAAATACATCTCAGTACCAGCTTAGTAATCATTTAATCTTTATTGGACTTTCTTCAGAATCTGTTTTATTGTTTTATTTGTGTGTGTGTGTGTGTGTGTGTGTGTGTGTATGTGTGTAGTTTTGGAACAGAACTCTAAATGTCTATTATTCTAATAGCCCTCACAACAAAGCAGAATGCTCAGAGGACTACGTAGAAAGAGAGCATTACCTGCAAGTTGTATAGTGACATTCCATTTATAATTCCATGATTTGTGCTTTTTCTTTTTATCCTAGAAGTATAATGCTAATCCTTGGTATCAGCTAATGGCCCTAGACATTTTTGGCCTTTGCTGATACTCTCTGTGCGGGACTCATTTAATGGTCAGTTCTACTCACCTGCATTTATTACTGAAACTAGATACACACACAAAAATCTTTATTTTACTAATATCATCTACTTAGATTTTGCAAGGATTGCTTGTCTCTCCTTTCACATGTAAATCCTTCCTTCTCTTATCTCATACACATTTATTCATTTGTTCATTTGCACATCATATACTCTTCAAGCATCTGCAATATGTAAGGCACTATGCAAGATACTGGGGTGAGAATAGAAAGCAGCATAGTAAGTGGGGGTAGTTATGGTCTCTGTTTTATTAACTAAGCAACTAAGAAAAATACATTTAAAAAACATTCTATGCTCCCTCAGTGATCCATGGTGTTCTCAAAGTGCGTACTCAAAGACAAAGAGGACAATTCCAAAAGCAAAGAGTACATCAGGGTATACCATATTTTCTATGTTTAAGCACAGATAGAACTGCTCCTACCTAATTTAAGTTTCAGTAGGGAAATCCAGATTATCCTACCCTTTTGAACAATATGAAGAAACTCTGCAGCGCTATTGTTTCTGATAAGAATGTTAGAAACCAAACGCCAACCAAAGAGGACATTTATTCATCTATTTAGGATAATCTTTAGGGAATATAGGAAGGAAATAAAAACTAAAAGCCAAAAACTCATCATAATTTAATATTGCTTTTAACCATTTCCCTTCCCACTATTGGAATTGGGATCTCTCTCTCTCTCTCTCTCTCTCTCTCTCTCTCTCTCTCTCTCTCTCTCTCTCTCTCTCTCTCTCTCTCTCTCTCCTTTAAAGTTTCATGGCCCTAGCATTTCACTAGGCAGGAATCTGATACTCTGTAACGAAAACTGCCATGATTCCATCTCCCCCATCGCCAAATACCCTTATATTTCTATCTGGACTAACACATAAGGAACCCAAGCGATTCTCTGAAGCAGGAGGCAGGGTCTCTGATTTAATTTCAATGCCCGTTGCCATGCGACCAAGAAACCGCTTGCTCTAGTCCCAGTAACAGCAGAGAGTGCTTTCTGCTCCCTGACAGACACATGGGAATAAAAATGACGCAAGGCTTAAGTCTGAGAAGATATTGGCCACTTAGCTCTCTTTGCTTCCCCAACGCGAATTTGTTGGACGTGTTTTATATCTCCCGTTTTAGGCTCCCTGCCCGCGGGACCATAACCAACCCGTGAACCCTGAACATTTGAAAAAGCTTAAGGACCCCAAAGCACCCATGAATTCCTTCAGTCTCCTTGTTTACCATATAAGTCGCACTGGGCACACCATTCTTCTTGTTTTCTGCCAGCGGTCGCCTCCCACCCGCTTTTAAAAGTCAAGAAACTCTGTCTAATCTAAGCAATGGGATGCTCCGAGATAGGGCGAGCAAATAAAGGCGGAGAAGCAGGTTGACTTCTACAAAGATGCCCCTGAGGAGAGCCGATTACTGCATCCAGGGGGTTAGAAGACTGGAGGGAGGGAGAAGACACAGGGAGAAGCGGGGAGCGGGCAGAGGGAAAGTCTCATTCCTTCCTAACCCTTAATCTCCGTGGATGGCTTGGGGTAGAGGAGGCTTGCAGCCCACTGAGCTTCTGGAGAAAACTTCATAGTGATCCAGGAACAGACTGCCAGGAGCTACCTCTTCCCCAGACTCCTCCTAGCTAGCGGTCAGAGAATGCACCTTTTTACCTGGAAAGTTGCCGTTTCCCGGTCAGATCTCAGATGGAATCACATCCCCAGCTGCGCGATGTTGTCTGCAGCTGTGACTTGGGAAAGCACCCCCGACTTGCTGCTGCCTTTGGGATTTCCTCAATCTCTGCTGAGTTTCTGAGTGTTCAGTTTTCCAAGGAAAACACATGAAGTCACAGCCCACGCAGTTGGCACCGAGCAGAGGGTAGTACAGCTTATCAGGCTGCAATGCCATGGGTGGCAAGGAAAAAAAAGGGGGGAAGGAGTCCAAAGGGGTGGGGTGGGAGGTGGGGGTTGGCGAATTAAATCCTGAGCGGGAAAGTCTCAGTTTCCAAGGCAAACGGATTAGAAGGTTTCCTCTATCTTTGCACTTAGATGGGTGATTGACTGAGTGGCGTCACAGCCCATACTTGGACTGGAAGGTTGGGAGAAAACTGGGACCCTGCCCTGCCCACTGCATTGGCCCTACCCCGACTGGGCAGCCGAACGTTCCTTGTGTAGCCCGGGCTGTGGCTGCCCCCACCCCTTGTCAATCACTGTCATCTCTGGCTCATCCTGAAAAGGATCTCAACCAGCAAAATCAAGACAATTCGACCAACAGGTATCGTCCATCCACTGTGTACTAAGAGCACCCCGCCGAGGCCAAGCTAAGTTCATTTCCACGCCATATCCAGAGCAGTGCTACTAGCTCTGTTAACCTGAACCTGAATAAGGTAGCTGATTCGGACATTTAGGGGGCAGGCATCAGGTTCATAGTCAAGTTCACTGAGTCTCCACCCACCCAGTGAACTGCCCTTGACCAGGATAAAGTGTTAGAAACAGATTTCCAAAAAAAGAATCGGATCCCCGGGGCCCGCAGAGCAACGCAGAGCAGCAACCCAGGCTCCCAAAGCCCCTTCCAAACTCCCACTTCTCCAGGTTTTGTAGCAAGCCCTCCCTTGTCCTCAAGGTGTCAGACTTCACCAGCGGTCAGCCCTGAGGATGCGGCTTTCCACAGTGTTAACAATTTAAGGGGTTGAGATGAATAAATTATAAACAACCACCCCTTTCCTCTCCCCCTATAGCCACTAATCTTCCGCAAACCCTGTCTTCACTAAAGACGGTACAAGAAAGCATATTACCGAGTTCGATATTTAAATCTCAAGGGATTGCCTGCCCACCGGTGAAAGCAGGAATAGGATACAGTGTATGTCTGTAGGTGTGAGGCATAGACAGATGTGGGTGCACGCTGCATAGAGTAAGCTACCTAGAAAAAAGTTATTCCCTTATCCTCACTAGTCTCTTTTTATATTCCCGCACAGGTTTAGAATGAAAAGATCCGAAAGAGAGAGAGCACACCTTGCAAAGTTGGCAACAACTTACTTGGCTTTAAAGGTGTCCTGGAGATGTTCATGGAGCCAGTAATACGCAAAGCTTTTTGTTCCTCATTCTTGTCCCAGGAGAATCTTTTTGGAATTCCATTCGTCAAATGTGGAATTACAGACCGGATCTAGGTTCGCAATCACTCTGACCATCCCCCCTTTCCCGCCTCTATTTTAATTCCCTTCATACCTTCCAAATCCTAGCCTTCTAAATGTTCTTCATCCCTGCCACCCAAGGAGACTTTCTCCCTTGCCTTTGCGCTTGTGCAACAGATGAGTGGCCAATTATCCTCCTGTGGTCTTCTGTGACATGTTCTTATTCCTTCTGGGAATCCCATCCCTTCTGCGAGAAGTACCAATCATTTCCCATGGAATAGGTTCTGTTGGAAATAAGATGGGGAGGCAAGAAAAGAGCAACCGTGCACCACCAACACCTCTAGAGTTGGAGAATCCTCCTCCAGATTATCTGGCTCCCTGCTTTATACACCTGGGCTGAGAAATTGGAGGGTTTTTTGTTTTTTGTCAGAACAACGACTGTCACTGAAGTGCATCTCCTTGAATGAGTCGCCTGCCGCCTTTTTCTGTGGGTTTCTTTACTCGCTGTTCTTTCTCCTCTTTGCTCTCCCCTAATTGCATTGCTAAACTGCTTTCCTGATGGAATTTCTCCCCCTCACCCCCCTTTTCTAACATGGTAAATTTCTAAGAGCGCCACCTTTAGGGTGTCGTTTAGAAAATTCTAGGACCAAAAAAAGAAAAGTGGCTTCGTAATGAAGGGTTTTGAAAAATAGCTAGATTTTTTCTTTTGGGAGCTTTCTTCTCCTCTCTCCTTAAAATAAATAAAATAAATAATTATTGAGGTACATTTGAAAATGGTCTTCTATTGTCCTTCTAGGCAGAATTTAACTCTGGAAAATATGTAGTAAAACCTACAAAGTATGTACAACATTCAATAAATTTAGCTCTATTTTCAACATGAGAAGAAAAAAATAACTACTACCTATATGATGGTCCAACATGTGGGATAAAAAACAGTAAGTTTATTATAATTTTCATTTTCTTTAAAAAGAAATATTTTCCCATAATGACCAATGCCCAATTAGTATACTTAATCTAAATTTAAAAATTAATACAACATAAAGTGAAATAATATGCAATGCAGCAATAAGTTACCTCAGATAAGTAGATAGCTGCACTTTTATCTTCCTTAAAAGGTAGACCACCACATGATCTGTGAAAGAAAATAAATTATCATGTCAGATCTTTTGAATCTTTACTACTATATATATAGAAAAATGATTCATTTTAGTTGAGGTTTAATGCTTAGATGAAAGGAAATCCCCAATATTCATTCATTACAATCATATTTATTTCCTGATTGAGATGAGCCATCCTATGTTTGAAATATTATGTTGCCTATTTCTCTGTTTTTTTTTTAATAACTGGGAGGGCAGATTCTTACTAAATATTTTTTTAAGAAAAGATTAAACATAAAAAAAATCAAGAAAGTATTAGTGATTTCCAGTCTGAAGGCAGAGAACATACTTCGGTCCCTATGGCAAAAGGAATGTTGTATAGATTCTTTTAGAAATATGTTCTGTGTTTGAATGAGGTTATCTACTGTTGATTTCATATTGTACCCAAAATGATTAGCATGGTAAAACTGTTTGTGAATCTGTCGAAATTACTAGCAAACCCTGTGACATCAGTCATTGAAAACTGAAAGAGGAAGCAGTTTTCCAGTTGAAGGATAAAAAGTTTCAAATTAAAATATGCTCTTGAGAGCAAAAATGTACATTATAAAATATTCAAATGAATGAAATGAGCATCATCTTACAAACTGGTAGGCTAGTTTCAAAAGTAGCTTCAAAATGCATTTAAAATAAAATATTGCCATCCTGATTTAGCATTTTTCTAGTCCCTCCTTACAAAGAGATGATCAGCTGGTTTTTGAAATGATGAAGACATAGGTGAAATGAAGCACTAGTTTAATGGGATAAATAGATACAATATAATAGATATAATAAATAGATATAAATAAAAATAGGATAAAATTATTGTTCCAGAATATCTAGCCATCTGTAGACATGTTTATAAGAATTTCATTGTATTTGGCTTTGTAAACAATATTATTTCCTGTTACTTAGGGTATGATTCTAATAATTTTTTTCTGGCACCTTGGGACTCTCTTTAAAACAGTTTTCTGCCATAGCTATAATACCTTAGAGACATTGTCCCAGAAAATGGTGGATAATTTGAAAGTTTTCACTTTTTATATGTAGTAGTATTGATGTTTTTGCTAAAAGCGAGACATTTCATAATTTGAAATGTACCACAATGCTTTTCAGAAAATTCAATAAATTTTTGTTAAATTAGTAAATGAATGAATATATGCATGAAAGAAAAAATAAAGTGAACTATGACTGGATAACTCTAAGATTAATACAATGAATACCATAAAAACTCATGGATACATTCTATAGAACAGATATAAATCTGTATAGATGTATGGATTTACCTATATTTATCGTCTAGCTGTGCATTGCAGATTAGACAAACGAGGACACTCCTTGAATTTCTCTAATTTCTGCTTGTTTAGCCAGCATAGACATGGAGCAACAAAAAAAAAATGAATTAATTAATAATTACTGTTACATAAAAACAAAGGGATTTGTTCATAGAATGTGGCAGTAACAGAAAAAGTAACATTTTAAACAAGGTAGGTATAACAGCAAGGACCCAGGCATACACAGGAGGGCCTGCTGTACAGGTTGTTAGATTTGTTTTCATCATTACCACAGAGAGAAGCATCAACATCTAAGTTTACAAAGCTTGGGGGCTTCTTAAAACTGCTGCCCAGAGTCTCATCTGGCACAGGAATCTTTTTCCAAAAAATAAGCTCCAAAGCAAAGCCTCACCTCAAAGTATATATACTTCTTTCAGAGCTAGAAGGCAGGACCCTCCTGACCCTGTGCCTCACTAGAAATTAACAAATGGTATCTGAGGCCTATTAATGGGCAGGAAGATCTTTAACTCTTTCCCCTACCCACCATTAACCTTATAGTAGGGTAATTAGAGTTTACTCTTCAAGTTAGCATTGCAAAAATAAGTTATAGATGGGATTTCACAAGTTGTTTGAATAAAGACTTGTCCTCTTAGGGTGAGGAGGATAGGGTGATCTGTGAGAAGATTCACAGAAGCTTGAATTGAGTTTATTTAAAGAAAAGTGAAGACAATGTACAAAGCAGTTGAAATACAAAACAGAACATGTAATCTAGAATTGTATGAAGAAACAATTGACTTGTATATTTAAAAAGCAACTTGTTGGATCCCATGGCAGTCCATACTAGTCCCCACTGAAATTTTAAACTTGGATCCTTCTTCAATCTAACATCAAAGATATGGTAACTAGGAAATCCTTTTTGCTATTCCAATTAAATTTTCTAGAGGTCAGAGTGCAATGTACAAAGTTAGGCTTGTTTCAGGGAAACCTGAATTCAACTACCTCTGTTACTTACTATGTGATCCTGACTCAATCTCTGTCAAAATGCTTCTTTAATTCTAAAAA
Source organism: Bettongia penicillata ogilbyi (assembly GCA_023548195.1). Lineage (NCBI taxonomy): Eukaryota > Metazoa > Chordata > Mammalia > Diprotodontia > Potoroidae > Bettongia > Bettongia penicillata. The sequence goes on from JAJHZJ010000759.1 coordinate 5,612,056, forward strand.
GAGGATATTCTATGCTCATTGGCCTTAAATGCCCCTTCCAACTCCTAATCTATGATCCTATAGAGGATCATATATGTTTTCATCATAGCTTAGTTCAGGACTAAGCACAGTACCATGTAAATATTTAATAAATCTTACTTGAAGCTAATATAGGTAGCTGGGTGGCACAATGGATAGAGTACCAGGCCTGGAATCAAGAAGACTTGTCTTCCCAAGTTCAAATCTGTCTTCAGACACCTATTAGCTGTGGGACTCTAGGCAAATCATTTAACCTTATTTGCCTTAGTTTCCTCATGTATAAAATGCGTTGGAGAAGGAAATGGCAAAGCATTCCAGTATTTTGTCAAGAAAACCCCAAATGAGTCATGAAAGTTGAACAACAACCTGAAGTTAATAACATGATCATCCTGTTCCTTTTTTAGCCTATATTTGGTAATGCCAGAAAGAGAGTATTACTACAATTTGATTAAACATTCTTTGTTTAAGTAAACGAAGACATATATTCTAAAATTAAGTGTTGTGAGGGAAATACTTTGGTAACATTAAGCAACTATAGGAATAAGTGTAAAGCTCATTGATGTGGCACTGGGGGAGATGCATCACAATATTCAAAGAATGGGATGGAGTTGGTGAGAGTGAACTTCCCTGTTGTTTTGGAAGTTTCTGGTTTCCAGCTCCAAGAAGGAAGATGGAAGAAATCAACCACACTTGAGGTTGCTAAAGGAAAAAGACTCAGGGAACATATGAGAGGAGCTGGCAGTCTATATGATGTCCCAAATCCAGTTCATTACAGTGGAGACTTCAGGGAGTTTTCCTATGGAGGTCTGGAAAACTTTCTCTTGGTTGAACTGACTTCTCTTATTCTTTATTGTCAGGTATATTCTCCTTTGTATAATTTCAATGATTTCTGTTTCGCTATCATTTAGATATTATTTAGATAAATGATTTTATTTCCTATTTGCTATATATATATTCATTGTGGGACTGCTATTTGGTGGGAAAGTGGTCAAATTTTGGATATAGAACTTGAAGTCCTTACCGCCAATTATAACATAGAGGTCAGTATTTAGATTGATCTTGTCAGGATGTTAAGAGACACCTTTTCTTTTCCAGAGCTACGGCCCAACAAGAAAGTTTATTGCCCTGAGCTTGGCATAACAACAATCCTTTGCACTCACCCTCTAGGTGATCTCAGCCATAGCAAAATTACAGAATTAATCATTGTATTGTTTTGATCAGCACCAGGTGTTCTCTCACTTTGGACAAGTACCAGCTATTTCTGGTCATGAAACCCTGCTATGAATCAAACTTGTCACATTTTTGCTGTTACTCCTTATTGTCAGGAGTGCAACTCATTGCTTAGCCATTGAGTATTGAGATTTGTCCACACTAAACTAGGTCCCCCCATTAGGTGTGGGGCTCCAGCACATGAGTCTTTGCTTTACAAACTGTTTGAAATTAAAACTGTTTGATTTCTGACTCTCCTCTAGCCTGGTTTATTTGGTTCCAACCACACACAATTTAGGGGTCAGTTAAGTTCAGTTGACAAAGTCAGCCTTTTGACCTAGACTAATAATGTTTAAGGGGAGCAGACAGATATAATTCTATCTTGGTACCCCCTCTCTCTGAGGAAAGCAGATTGGACATTGCCCCCAACTTCTTGTTTTCCCTCCCAGAAGGAATTAGTCTCCTTTGGAAAAGAGTGGATAGCAGTTAGGCTAGAGATTCTACCTCCCTTTGAGCCACACAGTGACAAGTCCAAGGTATAGGAAATTGGGATAGCTTTTGTAATATGAGTGTCCTTTTTAATTTATGTTATGATAATAGCTATCATTCTTGCTCTCTGAAAATTAGTATGGCTTATTTAATAATGGAGTCTTGGAATCAGGAAAACCTGGATTCATATCCTACCCACAACATGGATTAGCTGCGTGACTGTGGGTAGATCAACAGACCTCTCAATTTCAGCAATAAGATTTTCCCACATGGATGAAATCACAAGTTCACTTGTCTGAACTCCTTCCTTTTCTCTTTCCCTCAACTCTCCCCCCAATATTTGCCCACTAAAAATGCTATTGATTACAAGTATATGGTAAATATACAGATTTTCATTCAGAGGTTACTGTGAAAGTCTAAGTGCAATGCATTCTCAAAATGTGATATGATCATAAAAGTGCTATTCTAGGCTGGGGAGTCATAGCAAAAAATGAAACAGTCTCTGTCTGTCCAGAAATGTAAAGTAACAATCCCATTGAACTCTATCTGAATCAGAATGCATCTAGAGTTTTGTTTTCTGACCTAGGTAAAATATTTTAGGAGTGATATTAACAAGGTGGACGGCATCTAGAAGAAGATGACAAGGATGTAGGAGAGGCAAAAGAATATTACATAAAAGGATGGAATTAAGAACTGGGAGATTTCTAGCCTGGTAAAAAGAAGACTTAGTAAGTACCTGAGAACTCTCTTCAAATATCTGAGGAGCTACTGGTGGTGGACAGCATTTTATAATTTAAGAGCAATGTTTATGATGTCAGAGGATGTGGGTTTAGATCCTGCCTCTGTCATTTACTATCTGAAAAGCTTCATTCACATAATTCCTTTCTCTGCACTTGTATTTCTCATTTGTACATTGTAGTGACAAGTTTCTTCTAGATCTTAACCAATGATACTATGATATGAAGGGAAAAAAATTCACTTTGTAAATATGATTAGGATTTAAGTTTCTCTAAGTTATGAACAACTTAAATTATTGATTTTAAGTCATTTTTAGCATAATGTGAAGAAATCATTTATGAATTTTTTTCTGTGTGTGCTTATGTGTGTATATTTGTGCATGTGAAAGTCAGACATCTGAAAAGGGTCTTCTTACAGGGAATAAGAATAACAATTGGATAAACAAAAATGAAAGTCTCTGTACATTCTATTTCCTTTATAATATCTACAAAGACAACTAAATTGGAAGTCATGGGCAGAAAGGGAGGGGATAAGCAGTAGTAAAGATCAGCACACACTTGTCAAAAAAGATGGCATCTATCCTGAGTTTTGAAGAAAGGTAAGGATTCATTCTAAGAATGAATGTGAAGATGGAGGCAGAAGATGAAACTGTGAGTTTGAGGAGTGACTAATTCCTTCTGGGAGGGAAAACAAGAAGTTGGGGGCAATGTCCAATCTGCTTTCCTCAGAGAGAGGGGATACCAAGATAGAATTATATCTGTCTGCTCCCTTAAACATTATTAGTCTAGATGAAAAGGCTGACTTTGTCACATGTAGGTCAATTTGAGTGGGACATTCATGAAAGGGGGATATTATTAAATAATGATGAACAAATATTAGGAGACAGATTATAGAGGGGCTAATCCATCAGGCTGAAAGGTCAATAAGGAATCACTGAAGTTTTTTGAATAAAGGAGTAACTTCATCAAACTTGTATATTGGGAGAAAAATTTTAGGAGTTATGTAGAGGATAAATTATAAAGTAGAAACACCAAATAAGAGGCAATCACAATATTCTAGGCAAGAAGTAGGATAGAGATAGGAAAATAGAATTGTGATTTCATTCCTAAAAAGAACTTTCAGTGAGGAAACTCCCTTGACCTGTGAAGACTAGAAACTGTTCTGCAACCTATTTATAGTCTTACAGAGTTGCCCAAAGCCCTGAGTCATTGAGTGAGTTGACCAGAGTCACATAGTCAATGGCTGCCAAAGATAGAACTTGAATCCAGATCTTCTTGGCTTTGAAGCCAGTTCCTGATCTGCTATGCAGTTAAGAGTTCATTGTAACTGATTAGGCAAGATGAGAGGAGATCTTAATTTAGGGTAATAGACTTATGAGAAAGAGAAAATGATTTAACTGATATGGTGGTAGAAAGCCCAGGACATGCCAGTTGATTAGATGTGGCAAGTGAGGGAAAGGTTAAGGGTCAAAGACAACTGAGTTTGCAAACCTGAGAAATTAGAAGGAAGAATATTGGGGCATCCTTAATAGTAATAAGGATATTTGAAAGAGTGGGTTTGGAAAAATTATGATGAGTTATGTTTTAGATATGTGGCATTTGAGGTGCTAAAGGGACATCCCAGGGTTAAGTCCAATAGGTAATTGATACAGCACTTGATTTAGAGAGAGAGATTAGGTTCGGGTCTGTAGATTTGGTAATCACCTGGATAGAGAAAATCACTAACCATATTGGAGCTAATGAAATCAGAAAGATCTCAGGAGTAGAGGGAAATGTAAAGAAAAATCAGGACAGTGCTGAGGAACACATACAGCTCATGTGAGTATAACAGTAAGCACCCCAACATACACAGGGAGGCCTGCTATCACAGATTCTTAGATATGCATTTATAAAAGGAAAGACAACTTTTGAGAGGTTAACAATCACTTTAATCAAACGCATGTATCATGCCTTTAATCAAACACATATATTTTCACCTAATTCAGGGGAGTCAGCACCCTGAACTTCAAAGAAAATACAGAGAAATCAAAGATCAACAAGCATGGCTTCCTCCGTCTGACCATCAACAGACAGGTCCTACTGTCTGACGACAGTTACCAGAAAGGGAAGCACAGACATCTGGGTTTTCCATGCTGGGGGGCTCCTTAGTGGCTTCCCAGAGTCCTCATCTGGACAAACACTTCTGGTCAATAAACCCCAAAATAAAATCTGTACTTCAGAGTCTTTATATACTTTTCAGAGCCAGAGGGCTTCACATCCCTTGAGAACCAGTGCCTCATTAACAAAAGGCGGGGACCTTCCTACCCATTGGGGACCAGGCCCATCAATGAGTGGGAAAGATTCTCCTTAATCACATTATTCAGAGTCACTTTTAGCAAAACAGAAACAGCAAAAGATCCTATTTTGCTTGACCTTATAGTGGGGCACATATATGACAGTACAACAAGGGAGGCTTAAAAAGTGGTTAGAAAGGTAGAAGAAACAGGAGTGCACTGTCTTGATAGCCAAGGGGAAAGGGTAGAAAATGGTCTGGGGGGAGGCTGTGGCCTACAGGGACAACGCTGCAGAGAAATCAAGGAGAATAACAGCTGAAAAATGGCATACTGAAAAGTTAGGAGACCTTAACAATTAATTGAATCTTGGTGTATATTAATACAGTACAAAATAAAGGGGAAGTTAGTAATTTTCAGTAAAAGCAGACTCAAAAGAGTTAATGCATAAAATTAAATCCTGCAAATGGGGATTTTTCCCTTAATTATTTGGATGGGGGGAAAGATTCTGGAAAATTAAATTTAACCTTTCATATTAGGAAACAACCACCACTATCCTAGCTGATTTAGACATTCACCTATCTGAAGAACAAGAACACATAGGCTGAATCTTTGAGTTCCTTTCTATGTTTGAATGTATTTTTGCATTTATATCCTTCTCATTTCTTTTTTTTTCTGTCCTTATTGGAACAAACAAGTGGCTCAGTGGATATAGTGCTGGGCCTGGAGTCAGGAAGACTGGTGTTCAAATTGTGGCCTTAGATACTTACTAGCTGTGTGACTCTGGCCAAGTCACTTAACTTCTGTTTGCCTTAATCCACTGGGGAAGGAGATGACAAATCACTCAAGCATTTTTGCCAAGAAAACCCCATGGATGGTATGATCCGTGGGGTCCTGGAGAGTTGGACGTGACTGGACGACAATAATAACAGATTAGAACTAAATCTGGATCATGTAAAATCAGAAGAATGTTATAATTGATTCATTCAAGTCCTAATTTCTTTCTACGTAAGAAAGACAAATGAGAAAAGATAAGTTTTCTTATTTCTTTGTTTTCCTAAGAGAGTACATAGTTTAATTTCATCTAAAAACAAAAAAAGAAAGCTCACACAAACTGGCTACCCTATAAAAATAGCCAAAAAAAAAAAATCCTTGCATGTGAATACAATGGAAAACTACTATGTTTTGAGGAATAATGAATATGAAGAATTCAAAGAAATAGGACGTAGAATGAAGGAAGCAACATACAACATGGTTATGATAATATGACTAAATAATTACTAGTAAGCAGCCAAACTGATTAATTGTTAAAAAGAATCTTTTAGAGAAGAGATGGTGAAATACATTATTTTTTTCCACTGTTGATAGAGAAATGGGGGATTATGAATCCATAATACCTTGCCGAATGCAGTTACTGCGCTGGTTAGTTTTGTTTAAATGTATTTCTTTGTTACCAGGGGAGTTTAATATTGGGATGAAGGAAGCATTAAGGAAATAATGGTGTGGCTAAAATGAAAATCATCAATAAAACTTTAAAAAATAAATGTCATTTTTTAAATAAAAATAAAATAAAGTCTTTGTTCTAAGTCATATCATAATGAGATGTGGTCATGTTTTGGTTTATTTTAAATTCCATGAAATTGTCTGATAATAACTATACATTCACTAATGAGACTGAGAATGTTCACTCTCCCTTCTTACTTCATTGCATAATTGTACATCACTCTATGATGGCATATTGAACGCTGAGATTTCCTCTGGACCATGTGCAATTCTTCCTGCTCTATATATGTATATTCCCCCTTCCCTCAGTAAACCTGATTCCTTCTTTTTAAACTTCCAGTGACCCATAATAAATACTATGCCCTTGGTCCCAAGATCCTCTTTCCCTAGTTGCTGATATATGCCTCAATGATACTTTCTACCCTAAAGCTGTCATCACTTATATTTATAAAATGCCAGCTCAAACTGTACTTCTGTCATATAACTTTATTCAATGAGTAGAACTAAAACTAATCTCCCTTCATGCTTAAATGTACATTATTTGTTATTTATTCAATCACTTGGCCCTTACCATATGTTACCTCTTATTATTTAGGTCATCCTGTGTAAGCATTTTATCACTGCTAGTAGATTGTAATCTATTTGAGGGTTATGGACATATTTTGTAAAGAATTTTTAAAGGTATCCCAACATTCTAGTACAATATTTTTCACATACTTGACACTCAATAAACATTTTAAACTTGATCCTGATTAATAAACAAATAAAAAATGAGATTGGGTGAGAATACTTAAAATTGCAGCTGATTTTTTTTTTTAACACTCAAAAGAAAAAGGACATGGATGAGAAACTCAGACATCATGAAAATTCACACTTAATCCTTTGTGGAAATAGCAAAATCTGTCTGGACAGTATGCATCCCTGAACCTCTTCTAGAACAGAATACATATTTATTTATCCTAATCTGTAATTCTGTTTATTTTTGACTCTTGTCCATAGTACTAGATCAAGAGTATTTTTGTTAATTTATTTTGCCAAATGTCTCTCATTAAATTCAAGTTGCCTAAGGAAATCAAGACCTCTGTCATTTATTTGCATAACTAAGGTACAGCATTATAATACTAATCTTGGGACTTAAATTTATTGATGCATCAAGGTCTAATGCAATGTTAATTTCCTACATTCAGGTCCAGGACAAATAGTTGTACATAACTTTATCGATATGAGAAACTTTTTTTGTTTGTGAGATTCATTTTTGAGAACATTTTATTGTGTAAAACACATTTTTAAACTGTAAATTAAATTAAATACTTTTAGTAATATGCATGAGAAAGGTACTGAGTTGCTATTCTTTTTTTTTAATAAAAATTTATTCATTTAACTTTTTACATTCATTTTCACAAAATTTTGGGTACCAAATTTTCTCCCCATTTGTCCCCTACCCCCACTCCAATACACCGAGCAATCTAATTTTCCCTATCACCAATCTGCCCTCTCTTCTATCATCTCTCCCTTCTCTTCTCCCCATTTTCTCTTTTGTCCTGTAGGGCCAGATGACTTTCTATTCCCCTTTAACTGTATTTCTTATTTCCTAGTAGCAACAACAATACTAAACAATTGTTCCTAAAACTTTGAGTTCCAAATTCTCCCCATCCCTCCCTCCCCACCCATTCCCTTTGGGAAGGCAGGCAATTCAATATAGGCCCTATCTGTGTAGTTTTGCAAATGACTTCCATAATAGTCGTATTGTGTAAGACTAACTGAATTACCCTCCATCCTAACTTGCCCCTCATTGTTTCTATTCTGTCTTTTGATCCTGTCCCTCCCCAAGAGTGTTGACTTCAAATTGCTCCCTCCTCCCATTACCCTCCCTTCCATCATCCCCCCCTTGCTTATCTCCTTCTCCCCCACTTTCCTGTATTGTAAGATAGGTTTTCATACCAAAATGAGTGTGCATTTTATTCCTTCCTTTAGTCGAATGTGATGAGGGTAAACTTCTTGTTTTTTTTTTTTTCTCAGCTCTCCTCTTTTTCCCTCCACTAAAAAGTCTCCTGCTTGCCTCTTGAATGAGATATAATTTACCCCATTCCATTTCACCCTCTTTCCACCCCCTACATTTCTCTCTCACCATTTACCTTAATTTCTTTTAAGATATGGTCCCATCCTATTCAATTCACTCTGTGCTCTCTGTCTCTGTATGTGCATGCATGTGTGTATGTGTGTGTGCATGCACATGTGTACACGTGTGTGTGTGTATGTGTGTGTGTGATCCCACCAACTACCCAGATACTGAAAAGTTTTAAGAGTTACAAATATTGTCTTTCCATGTAGGAATGTAAACAGTTCACTTATGGTAAGTCCCTTAAGACTTCTCTTTGCTGTTTCCTTTTTCATGCTTCTTCTCATTCTTCTGTTTGAAAGTCAAATTTTCTTTTCAGCTCTGGTCTTTTCATCAAGAATGCTTGAAAATCCTCTGTTTCATTGAAAGACCATATTTTCCCCTGAAGTATTATACTCAGTTTTGCTGGGTAGGTGATTCTTGGTTTGAGTCCTAGTTCCTTTGACTTCTGGAATATCCTATTCCATGTCCTTTGATCCCTTAAAGTAGAAGCTGCTAGATCTTGTGTTATCCTGTTTGTATTTACACAATACTGGAATTGTTTCTTTCTAGCTGCTTGCAATATTTTCTCCTTGGCCTGGGAATTCTGGAATTTGGCCACAATGTTCCTAGGAGTTTCTCTTTTTGGATCTCTTTTAGGTGGTGATTGATGGATTCTTTCAATACTTATTTTGCCCTCTGGTCGTAGAATGTCAGGGCAGTTTTCCTCGATAATTTCATGGAAGATGATGTCTAGGCCTTTTTTTGATCATGGCTTTCAGGTAGTCCCATAATGTTTAAATTGTCTCTCCTGGATCTATTTTCTAGGTCAGCTGTTTTTCCAATGAGATATTTCACATTTTCTTCCATTTTTTCATTCTTTTGGCTTTGTTTTGTGATTTCTTGGTTTCTCAGAAAGTCATTAGACTCCATCTCTTCCATTCTAATTTTGAGAGAACTATTTACTTCAGTGAGCTTTTGAACCTCTTTTTCCATTTGACTAATTCTGCTTTTGAAAGCATTCTTCTCCCCATTGGCTTTTTGAACCTCTTTTGCCAATTGAGTGAGCCTATTTTTCAACGTGTTATTTTCTTCAGCATTTTTTTTGGTCTCCTTTACCAAGGTACTGACCCGTTTTTCATGCTTTTCTTGCATCTCTCTCATTTCTTTGCCCAGTTTTTCCTCCACCTGTCTAAGTTGCTTTTCAAAATCCTTTTTGAGCTCTTCCAAGGCCTGAGCCCACCAGACATCCCCCTGGGATGTCTGGGATACAGAGGCTCCAACCTCCACGTCTTTCCCTGATGGTAAGAATATTTCCTCATCATCAGAATTAAAAGGTGGGACCATTTGCACCCCCTCAAAGTAGCTCTCTATAGTCTTATTTTTCTTCCCTTTTCTGGGCATTTTCCCAGCCAGTTACTTGACTTCTGATATTCCTGTCCACCCCTGCCTAGATCCGCCCAGCTAGTGCTTGGGGTCTGAGATTCAAATGGGCTTTCCGTGGCAAGAGCAGCTGCTATTCAATGTGAGCTTAAGTTCTGGTGCTCAGGTGGGGGCAGGGTCGCCTCCCAGGCTCAGTTCCCTCAGGGGCTTTATGCATAGACCTTCAGTAATGGGGCGGGTGGGGGCAGGGCCACCTCCCAGGGTCAGTTCCCTCAGGGGCTTTATGCAGAGACCTGAACTTCTGCCTGCTGCTCAGGGAGTCCCGGGCTGCCACCACTGCCTCTGCCGCTGCCTCTGACCCTGCCTCTGCCTGCGCCACTTCCTCCTGAGGGGGCCCGAGCCACGGAGACACCCCGCTCCCCTCTCGGCCAGCCCAGAAGTCTCTCTCACTGACCTGTAGCGTCTGTGGGCGGAGGGACCTTCCCGGCCGCTGGAGGTTCTGTCCCTGAAGCCTGCTCGGATCTGCTCCTCTCGGCCATGCGGCCAGGGCAGCTCAGGGGTGGACTCCGCTTTCCTGGGCTGGACGGACCCTGGGGACAGCTGTCCAGGGCTCTCTGCAAGGGAAATCTTTTCCACTGTGTTTCTGCGTGCCTTGCAGTGATCCAGAATTTGTGGGGAGTTCTTTTTGCAGGAAATATATGGGCTGTGGGTTCGGAGCTAGCATACGTGAGTCTTTCTACTCCGCCATGTTGGCTCCACCCCCTGAGTTGCTATTCTTGGGCAAAAAGACTTGTGCATTTATTTGGCTTAGCATGGTTTTCATTCTAACTTTTGTTTCTAAATCAGAATGTTGCTGGTACTGTCCAACAGATGGACAAAGATAGACAGAAATAGATCATTAGATATGTAATTTAATAAAAATAGATAATAATTGAGTGAATAAATGAACAGATAGAGAAGCAGGTGAATATTCATATTCAAATTGATATTTATGAAGTGTCACCAAAACTAAGTTGTAATAATTTGAAATGACACTAGGATTTTTGGTACACCCTATCTTTATTTTCAAATGTATAGATATGCAAGTTCAAAGTTTTAAGTATGAGGAAAAATGTTAGGATTTGCTGGAGATAAAATAAAAACAACACTCAAATATCTCAAAGACACAGTTCTGAAAAAAGAAATCTCATACCTACAAAATAAACACACACACACACACACAATGATATAGGCTGAAAAAGGAGCTATTTACAGTGATTACTCTTAGAAATCCTATTAGTTCAAACCATATTTATTTTCAAATGATATTTTAAATACAAAATTCAAAAAGATTTATAGATTAAAACTTCTATGAAAATGGAACTGTGCCTTCAAAGTTTGTATGCATGCTTAGTGTTATTATGTAATTCTCAGTTTGACTGAGGCGACTCCCATTTAGTGATTAAGGCTTAATAAGAAATGATGTAAAAAATGGCCTCTTTAAAGATACATATATGTGTGTGTGTATATATGTTATATACATACATACATGTATGTAGATGTATTCATACATAGATACATATGCAAATACATATATTTCTGGGAGGCGAATACCCTCAGGGTTTCTGGACAAAACAGAAATAATTGCATCCTGGGCCATCTCCAGTTGTCCTGATCTATATCTGGCCGCTGGATGTGGATGACTCTGGAAGAGAAAGTGAGGCTGGTGACTTTGCACAGCCCTTCTGCACTTAAATCCACTTAAAGAGAATTCACTTGTATGTCATGGCCTCACCACTCTGATATCATGTTTCTTTTTGAGAATGAAAGATGAACAGCAATTTAATTCCATATTCACACATAGGTAAGAAAGTATTTATATTTAAGCAGCAGTAACAGGTAACAAATTTGTCATCCGTTTAAATGAATCTCCCTTACAGCATATCTAGCAACTGGTCATTCACCTAATACTTGAATAATTCAAATTATAGGGAACTCAATGACTAACATGGTATCCGATTCTATTTTCAGAATTATGATTGTGTAAGAAATTTTCTTCATTGTTAAATTAAAATTTACCTCTAACTTCTCCATATTGGTTCTAGTTATCCCCTCTGAAATCAGACACAAACTGAATTTCTTTAACATTTGGCAAGTTCTCAAATATTTGTCCCCAAAGTACTTTCTTCTCTAGAGTGAACAACCTCTTTTTTTTTCTTTTTAAGATAGACTCATGAAATGGTTTTGAATTTCTGGCCATCCTGCCTTTCCTTCTCTAGACCAGTTCCAGTTTGTCAGTGTTTGAGAAGTGAATTACAAAAACTGAACATAAAACTCCAGGGATGGTTTGGCAAGAATTGAATACTGTAATCTTCTTCATAAAAGCAGATAATAATCTGGATACTATAATTCTATTAATGTCATCTAAAATCACATTAGTGCATTTGGTTTGAGATCCCTTGGGCACCTTCAATCTGGTTTGGCCCGTCTGTGGAAACAATTTACCAGGGTGTGAATTGGGTGGAATAGGTGAATGCCAAAGATGGAAACAGCCCCCAAAAAGGACTTGGGAGCCTTCACACCAAGGTACTGGTCCTCCCTGAACACACTTTATACCCATTGATGACTTAGGGGGGTGTCTATCCCAAGCATGTGAAGACTTCCTCTGGTGGAATGGGTGGATGAGAACAATTTGTTCCAACGGCCATGAAGGCAGATGAAGCAGGTAATGTGGAGTTCTTAGAGCTTGTTTAGACACTGAAGACACCTAGGTCATTCACTGTAGCCTGAGCCATTGCCAGTCGTCTTGATTCTGTCCTATCACTGGACTATGATGGCTCTGGAGGAGACAGTGAGGCTGACATCTCCGTGCAATTCTGCCTCACTTAAATCCAATTTACACATGAATCAAAAGACATTACCCATACCATTTTACTATTATGCCTCAAAGTCCTGTGACAACAGTCAAGTGATGAAGCAACAGGTACAGATACACTAAGAGCTGTAGTCATAACCCTGCCCAGAAGTGGCCCAGGCCATAGAGTTGTTTCTCACTGGAAGCAGCAGTGGGACTCGGCAGACCCCATATGTCTGAGCAACTTTTTAAGGATTGCACTGCTCACCTCCTGGTGTGAGGAAGGGACTAGAAAAGGTGCCCTAAATACTGTCTGCTTACCCAACCCTGGCCTGATTACCATGGCAGGGGGGGAATTCCACTGTGTGGTCAAAACACAAAGCAATGTAAAAATGTACAAAAAATCTGCAAAGAAGATTCCACTCACCACTGGCACTTGGAACATGCGAACACTTATAGACAACACAAAATCCAGTAGACCTGAAAGATGAACTGCTCTTGTTGCAAGAGAACTCGGCAGGTATCTCATCTGAATAGCAGTTGTGAGTGAAACAAGGTTGGCAAATGAAAGCTAGTTTACTGAAGTTGGAGGTGGATGCACATTTTCTGGATTGGGGGCAGTGACAGGGAATGCCATGGAGCTGGCATGGGTTTTGCAATCAAAACTAATCTAGTCAGCAAGCTGATATGCCTGCCAAAAGGAGTGAATGATAGGCTCATGGCAATGTGATTGCTACTTGCAGGAAAACATCATGCCACAATCATTAGTGCCTATGCTCTTATCATTTCAAACCTTGATGAAGTCAAAGAAAAATTTTATGAAGACTTAGAGACCCTTATCATCAATGTGCCAAAAGAGGAAAAGCTTATAATTCTGGGTGACTTTAATGCTGGAGTAGACTCAGACTACCAGACTTGGCAGGGAGTCCTAGGGAGGAATGAAGGTGGAAACAGAAACAGCAATGGTCCCTTGCTGCTGAAGACTTATGCATCACATGACCTTCCTATCACCAACACTGTTTTCCATTTACCTAAACATAATAAAACTTCATGGATGCACCGTCACAGTAAACATTGACGTCTAATAGACTATGTGATTATAAGGAGAAGAGACAGACGATGTGAGAGTGACAAAGGCAATGTGTGGTGCAGAGTGCTGGACTGATCATAGACTTATCCTTTCCAAGCTAAATATTCCCATTCATCAGAAGTGCCACCCCCAAGGCAAAATGACTATCAGAAAAATCAATGTCAACAAATTAGAGCATTTGATAGCTAAATTATAATGTTGACATGCTGAAAATGCAGTCACCTAAAACATATGAGTTTGTTTCACATGAATTGCTTTCTGGCTACAACTTACCAAATAGCACCTTTGCAAATGGTTATCAATCTTGTCTGTAATCCATCCCAATTAAATCAGTCTTGATTTTTTGGGTTTCTGAGATATGAATACTGATTCTGCCATCTAAAATATCACCTACCCCTCCTAACGATTTTCAAATGCAAAATTATCATACTATGCATATTTTTATCCAAGTAATAATAAACATTGTTGAATAGAATAAGGATGTAGTTAGAATCCTATAATATTCTACTAGGGACTTTCCTCAGGGTGAATATTAATTATTTGGTGATGTTTTTAATTTTATTTCATTGGAGAATATGTTGTTCAACAAATTATAAGACCTAAGTGTGCCATCATCTAGCTCACATTTCATCATATTATTCCTAATGCTCTCATAAAACCTATTATAAAATAGCTTGCTGAAATCCAGATATAGTATGTTTACAGTATTCCCATAGCAAATAATGTAGGAAACCAGGAAGTAAGTTTTATTTCCATACTTTAATGAGAGGTGTGTGACCTAGCACAGTGTGGTGAAGGTCTGAAAACTACTGTGCATGCTCAATAAGTTATTTGAGGAAAAGTCTATTGGAGGAGAACATGAAGTCACATGACCAGGGGATGGTATCTCAGGAAATCCAAAGGTCAGAATTCTATAAGAGTCCTGACTCATCCTGACCTTGTTGCTTTGTTGTAGCCCTTCTGGTGGCCATTCTGGAAGCTACTTGTTCCTTCAGGGAGAAGGAATGCAGAAGGTCTTCCCTCCTCTGAACTCCATTTTTAATAAATTTTTCTTGATACCTTTTGTGTGTGTCAAGTTCCTCTCTAACAAACATGGAGACCAATGTGGAGCTCCCCTCAAATGAGAGGCACCTGACTCGCTGCCTTGGAGGAAATAAGATTAAATTTATGGGATGAGCACTCCTCTGAAAAAAATTGTTTTTTATAGTCCCTGTAAGTTACATCTCCTCCAGTCCAAGCAATAGACATCAGACCATGGGCAGGAATTCAGAAGAAGGAAGGGAGAAAAATTTTCCAGCAGACTATGTGAGTCAGTATACTGAGAAAAGATCAGGTCACCCCAGAAACTTCCACTCTGGACTAGTCTTTTACTGAGAAAAGGGAGTTCAAAGTGGCAAACTCTTTGTTGGTCCCTTTTTCTGACCAGAAGTTTCTTACGGGCACTAAGTTAAGAGAGAACTTGGACAGAATGCTGGGAATTTGAACCATGAAATTTGAACCATAGAAGGAGAGTCCCTGGGGATGTCAGGAGGATGCAATCTACTCCCAGATCAAAAGAACTATGGTTGTTGCTAGGGTCCAGTGACTTTAGTCCAAAAAGTGAACTACTGGCATTTCCCTAAGTCATCTGATGTCTGGCCCTCTGGGTGCTTGTTTGTCCTGGGAGCTGGAGTGAGCTTCTTAGGGAGGAATTTAATTCTTAGAATTGACTAGAAACCACAAGGTTTTCACCAGGCCTGAATTCAAATTCAAATTGATGTGCACAATGTTTTGTTAAATATCTGTGTGTTGGTGAAGTGTTTCATGGTTGTGGTAAAGGTTGTAAATGTATGCAGCCAAAAAGGCTTCCCCATTATCTTCACCTTTTCCCACTGCCCCATCTGGAGCAGTTTCAGAGGAGAGAGTGAGGAGGGAAAGAGAGAGAGAAGGCAAAGAAAAAAAAATCTTTCTGCATTCTTAACCCTGGCCACAGTTTTGAATGTGAAAAGAAAATAAGGGAAAATGAACCTCAGACAGTCTGCAGGGAAAAGTTGAGTTTTAATTTGATGAGATCTCAAAGCCAAAATCTGTACTTTAGATTTGGATTAGCTTGTTGTACCTGCTCCTAGACAATGTGTTTAAAATTGCAAGTTCACTTTGGAAATGGAGTGATTTCTTTTGGAGGCATTGACTCTCTCCAGATGCTGAAGGATGAAGACAAGGAGGGTGAGTGTGGAACCTTCTGCTTGGAAAGACTGGGAGTCTTAAATTAGATTCCTCTGGTCTTTGCCTAGATTTTGTGCTAACCTAAGGAGAGCAGGTGGGATTTCAACTCTTTATAGAGCCTGAAATTTTCCAGGCAGAAGGATATGGATGGGAAAGCAGTATCCATGTGCTCATGGGAGGTCACCTCCGCCCCCTCACATTCTGAGTTAATTGGGAAAGCTCCTTGTCTGGTGGGCCTCAGAGCGGGGAGGGGAACCAGATGATGGAGTTTCAGCTCTTCAAGGAAGTAGGGTAAAAGGGAGTAGGCTACTCAGTGCTGAAAATGACCAGCCATGTGGTCCTTCAAGGGAAGTTTTCTTTTATGTAGCAAGAGTATTTGACTTAAAGAAAAAACAAAGTTATAGACAAGTACTGATAAATGATTAGTTTGATTTAATAGTTAATAGCTTGATCAAATTTGAGAAGACTCTGATCAGATGATAGAATGTGCCCACATGGTGGTAAAGAGTTGAATTACTGTGCATTGTTAAATTTATGATGAATTGGTTCAGAAGCTGTTATGAATTTTGTTTAAGAGTTTCCTTGTTGCATAATTCTTATTGAGAAAATGAGAATCCTTTAAATATATGTGTACATGAGTGATTTTCAAGCCTGTTCCATCTAAGGATGTATTAAGTTGTTAAAAAGTTTATTTCTGCTATTAAGAAGGAAGTTTTAACTAAGGATTTTTGCTACTAAGCATTTAAGGAAACTTAACTGTTGAATGTACAAAGACCTTTTAGGCCTTTCCTTGTAATGTTTGTCAATTAAATTCGAGAGTGTTATACGATAAATTGTAAACTGTTCTTAAGAGAAGAAAGTATTTGTTGTATGAAGAAATGCTTTATAAAATCTTTTATATGATTTTTGCAAGTCCTATCCAATTTGTATTTGTAAGTTAATTTGTTATATAAACGTTTCATGGGAATTGCAAAATAAGAGACAAATAACTCCCACTTCTCTCAGTCAAGACTGGAAGGTATGGAAGCCTCCCCCTTTCCTTTTCATTTTCTCTCTGTCTCTGTCTCTCTCTCTGTCTCTCTCTTTCTCTCTCTCTCTCTCTCTCTCTCTCTCTCTCTCTCTCTCTCTCTCTCTCTCTCTCTGTACCTTAGAGGCAGTTTTTATTTTTTTTTTGATGAGGGAAAGACCTGACATCTCAGATCCTGGTAGGTTACTCTTAAATATTCTTTTATGGAGGAAGGGACTTTTAGCACCCCCACCTAAAATGGGTCAATCCTCTTCAATCTCCCAAATTTTGCCTTTGGGTTTGTCTTTTACAAAATTGGGGAAAAAATTAGTTTCTCTAAAGAACTTAAAAATAAAAAGCTGGTGTTCTTTTGCAATATTGTTTGGCCTCAGTATTGCCTGGAGGGACATGAAGCATGGCCTATTTTGAGGACTTTAAAAATGAATACTCTTATAGTTAGAATTATAGAAAATGGATACAATTTTCCTACATAATGACCTTTGTTGAGCTTTGTCTCAGAACCCTGTTCTCAGGGAAGATTGTGAGATGCTTGTAGCTGGAAATGCCCTTCAAAGGAGCAATGGGGTCAAATGAACATTTTTGATGATCCCCTTTTTATAACCCTCAGACCTTTGTCCTTCTCCCCCTCCCCTGGCCCCAGTCATGGGTCTTGCCGATGTATGACCCTCTGCAGCCCCTCTCCCAGAGGCAACACCTACCTAGGCCTCAGGCCCAGCTCCCACAGCAGTCTCTGGGTATCTCCCCCTCTGACCCCTTCCTCTCCTCAGGTGTCAGCTGATCTTTCCCCTTGCCAGTCTGATCCCCTGGACTTGCAGCCTAATTCAGTTCAGGTAGCATTCCTCAGCCCCTCCCTCATAAGAAATGGGACTTCCATTCCCTCAGGCCCATCTGGGCTTCTTTCCCTGAGGGAAGTGCCTTGTTCTAGTTGGACAATAAGAGTGCATGTTCGGTTCTCCATCTCAGACCTCATTCAGGTTAGAGAGAAACTGAGAAGATACTCGGAAGACCCTACTACTGAGAGTTTTAGGGACATATCCCTACAATTGAAGCTTTCTTGGGGTGACAAGCCCCAAAGTTTGGGGATCATTTGGCTAGTGATGACCTCACAAAATATCCCTCAGGAACACCTGCTGTTCCTGCTATTGGCCCACGATGGGGTTATCAGAAGAGTGAGGATGAGGGAAAAGCAAGATCATATGATAATTTGCCTGTTAGAAGGCCTAAGAACTGCATTTCAAAAGCAAATAAGTTGTCAAAAAATTAGGGAAATTACTCAGGAAGAAAAGGTAAACCCTGGCCTTTTTCAAGACTGGCTAGTAGAAACCATTATCCTGATTCTCTTTAAAGGGACAGCAGCTACAGCCTGGAAGTATCTAGGTTCAGCACATAGCCACAGCCATGGGCAGAGGGTGAAGGGGGATGGGCCAGGATGGAGAGCCATCCAGTCGCTGTCCGAACTTGGTAAGGAGGACCATCTTTCTGTCAATGATTTTTATATGATATGAAAATGCAACTGATATCATCTGAAGTTGATTGTTCATGTTCACAGCTAAAACAATTTGGTTATCACTTACGAAAATTTTAAGTTTGTTGTTTATAATTTTAATGCTAAAACCTAAAACTGGCACACTTTGTGTGTATGTATGGAAAGCAGCAGTCCTCAGGCTAGTCAAAAAGTACATCCCCAGCAGCTAAGGAGATTGAATAAAGACCTTGCTTTGGTGAAAATTTGAAAATCTATAAAAATGATCTGTTGCGACTGGCTTTTAGGACAAATTTAAGATCTAAGATGTAAGTCCTGGTGATATTCTTGATTAGTGAAACTTGCCATCAAATGCAAAGCCTCTGTGAGCATTATAAATTGCGTTCTATTACTCAGAGAGGAATGTGACTGTTATAGGCAGAAGTTTGCCTCAGGGGAGAATTGTGTCTTCAGCCTAGGATGGGATCCTTCTGGTTCAGTTCCCCCCATTGTGTTCTCTGAAAAAGAATGTTTTTCCCTTTGGCTATTTCTGAGTCTGGTTAAAAGTAGAGATGATATCTAATTAGGTCTTTGCTTTTTATCTACATAGCATGTTTCTATAATCAAAGCAGATAGCTTAAAATGTAAGTACAATGCAAGTAGTGGAATCTTTCTGTTTTCAATTAATTGGGTAAATAGGTACTCTGGTGTGAAAGATAAAATCCCTGGGAGCATTCTTTCTGAATATAATGGGAATGATTAGGTGAAGAAAAGGAAATCAAAGTATAAGTGTGATGTTGTATCATTGTTTCATAGAACAAGATTGGGACTTAGTTAACTGTAATTATATGGAATTGTGGAGATTGGGGGTGTTTGTGACCCAAAACAATAGTGGCACATTGGATCTTGCTCAAATGAATTCAACCTAGGCCTTCTTTCAGCCAAAGAAGGTTAAAGCTTATTGAAATTTCTCAGTATTTGGTGGACTTTGAGGGAATCTGAGCATTTGTAATGCTAAAACAAGAAGTATCTTACCTAAAGATGGACTCTGGAGAAGGAATCCAGGGTCGCCCCAAGTGGTCTAGGTGTTCCAGGGATGATCTTGATAGGAATGGCCAGTAACCTGGAGATTTGGATTGATAGGATTAAGAGTGGGAAGTAGAACAGAGATTTGGGCAAAGTGATAGGGAAAAACTCATGGGCCCCTAGAGAGCCAGTTCATGTGGGGAAATCCAAGGAGGTTTCAAGGTAAAGTTTTCCAGGGCCCTTTTAGACAAATGAGACTAAAACTCTTTTAAGGTAATGGACAAAAGTCCCAAACTGGAATAAGGTCTTTACATGTTACAAAATAATATAAAAGCAATTGGTATTAAAACAGTTGACTGAAATAATTACTGAGACTAAATAGAGACATCTTTAGTTTGCAGGAAAGAATTACAGTCTAAGTTTCTTAGAGGCAAGTAACCTCAGGTAATATTTTGCATTGATGGAAAAGTTAAATGTTTCTGTTTTGATTTGAATTCATTTCATGAACATAAGTTGAAATTAGTGTTTGAACTTATCACATGTGTAGTTCATTCTTTTAGATTCAGTAGGGTTAGAAAAGTAAGGAAGTAGATTCAGTAGGGTTAGTAGAAATAAGGAAGCTTGGGAAACAGGTGTAAATCAATTAGCAATAACATATGGTTTTAATGGTAAATTTGATTTTATCATTACTTTTAATCAGGAACTAGAACAAGTATAGAAAGGCATGTAAGCTACTTAAGACTTGCTTCAAAGGATGCTCCTTACCCAATGTGAAATTATAGTCATATTGGAAACTGATTATTGGAGCTTGCTATTTTAAGATTTTATGGAACTACTGACTAACTCTTCTTCTGAGTATAACTCCAGGTGTGGATAGTAAGAAATACAGTCAGAACTGCCACTAATCCATGAGGCCAGGGAGCCTGTGAGATGCTGGTATGAACTACAAAGGGGTAATCTCACGGGAAGGTTGGGAGAATGACTGTTCAACCTGAACTGATGTAGGATTCTCTTGACTCAATTTCCCCACTGACACCTGGCAGACTTTAAGCTTGACTGAATGCCAGTTGACAGTCTGCTCTTGCCTGGAATTGACATGAAGTTAGGGAGATGTTTCCCTGAAATGCCCCTACTCTTAATGGCAATTTCCTATAATCAGAAGTTTTCTAAGCATACTACCAGATCTATTTAATAATAGATTGATGGTAGGGGAACATCTGAGGCTAAGTCTAAAATTAAGCTTTTAGGCTTAGGATTTTAGAGCAACATGAATAAGTTAGAGTCCTTTAGTTCTTAGTATTAGTATGGACACAGTTAGGTTGAGGACCTTTGAGGTTAGCATACATAGTCATTATTATTTTTGTCTCAGCTGGTAAATGTTAAAAGAAAAATAGTTTGTGGTCTGTATTGAAAATGTTTTAAAGAAGTATCACATGAGCAGAAGTTGAAATTGTTTTGTGAGGTGATATGTATTGTGTTAAAAATGCTAATAATAATAAAAATAATAAATAATAAAAATAATAAAAATGATTATTTATTATATTTATGTAAGTACTGGAGGCTGTTATTGACTCAGTGAAATTTATCCTCCTGATAGGGGAAAATGAGGAGAGAATTAATGTAAAATGTAAAGGTGGAGTTCTAGTGTGAATTTTTAAACATGGCAATTGGCTGAAGTTCCAATTCTGATTTTGTAAGAGTGATAAGTGTATAAGGCTTAGGAATGGTAATTTAAAATTGTATTAAGGTCAGTTTTGTAGGAGAGTGGACATGTGGATTTCTACAAGAAGATAAAGGGAAGAAGATGCAGAGACGCACTGCTGAGGATGGTTTGGAGGAGCACCCAGACCAGAAAGCTGCATCACACTGCTGTACGAAATGGAACTTCTAAATGGACAATTCATTAATTTACATTTTCCTTTTGAATCTCTGTATCTGTATTTATAACAAGGGGACTGCCCCCTTGTAATCTGACAATGCCTGGGTCAACTTTGCTCCTTTTCCATATTCATATAAAGGGGAGATAGATGAAGGGAAAGATTCATAGGGGAAAGAAAGTGAGGAGGTATTGACTGGATTTAGGTGTGGAAACAAAAATTATAATAAAGAGAAAAGGGGGGAGTTTATGGGAAAACAGGAAGTAAGTTTTATTTCCACACTTTAATTGGGAGTGTGTGACCTAGTACAGTGATGTGAAGGTCTGAAAACTACTCCACATGCTCAGTAAGTTGTTTGAGGGTAAGTTTATCAGAGAACATGAAGTCACATGACCAGAGGATGGTATCTCAGGGAATCCAAAGTTAAGAATTCTGTAAGAGTCCTGCGTCATCCTGACCTTGTCATAGTCCTTCTGGAGTCCATACTGGAAGTTACTCATTCCTTCAGAGGGTAGGAATGCAGAAGGCCTTCCCTCCTCTGAACTCCATTTTTAATAAATTTTTCTTGATACCTTTTTTCTGTGTTAAGTTTGTCTATAACAACAGGAACAAAAAAGGAAATGACATTAGATTTTTTATAACTTTCTTAATAAACTTATGCTGACTTTGTTGGTTTGATCTTAGTAAAATCAGGCAGCGGATCTTTATATATATATATATATATATATATATATATATATATATATATATATATATATATATACATACACACACACATATATATACACACATATATATGTATATATATACACACACATATATATGTACATATATACATATATTCTTATAGATCATCCTTACAATAATCTGCTTTTTAGGAGGAGCCAAGATGGCAGAGTAGAAAGATTCACATATGCTAGCTCCAAACCCACAGCCCATAAATTGCCTGGAAAGAGGAACTCCCAACAAATTCTGGAGCAGTGGAAGCTACACAGCATGAGAGTGGAGGGGATTTTTGTTCCAGAGAGCCCTGAAAAACCAACACCAAAGGTTCACCATGCACCGGACCCAGAGCAGAGCCCCATCCTGCCTTGGCTGTGTGGCACTGAGAGGAGCAGATCCAAGCAGGCTTCAGGGACAGAGTCTCCAGCGACTGCGAAGGTCCCTCAACCCACACACACTACAGGTCAGCGAGAGAGCCTTCTGGGCTGGCCAAGAGGGGAGAGGGGTGTCTCCATAACTCAGGCCCCCTCGGGAGACAGCAGCAGAGGCAGCAGAAGACCTGGGGCTCCCAAAGCAGGCAGGAGCTCAGATCCATTGTTGAAGATAGTCTCATAATCCCCCTGAGGGAAGTGAGCCCCGTGTGGCCTCCCTGCCCATACCTGAGCACCTGAATTTAATCTCACACTGAATAGTAGCCCTACCCCCTGCTGAAAGCCCTGAGGCTGGGAAGCAGCACTTGAATCTCAGACCCCAAGCACTAGGTGGATCTGGAGGTGAGGTGGGGGTGGAGAGGAATCTCAGAAGTCAAGTAACTGCCTGGGAAAATGCCCAGAAAAGGGAAAAAATTAAGACCATAGAAAGTTACTTTCTTGGTGAACAGACATTTCCTCCTTTCCTTTCTGATGAGGAAGAACAATGCTTGCCATCAGGGAAAGACATAGAAGTCAAAGCTTCTATATCCCAAACATCCGAAACAGAAATTCAATGGACTCCGACCATGGAAGAGCTCAAAAAGGATTTTGAAAATCAAGTCAGACAGGTGGAGGAAAAACTGGGAAGAGAAATGAGAGAGATGCAAGAAAAGCATGAAAAATGGCTCAATGCTTTGCTAAAGGAAACCCCAAAAAATACTGAAGAAAATAACCTTGAAAAATAGGCTCACTCAATTGGAAAAAGAGGTTCAAAAAGCCAGAGGAGAAGAATGCTTTCAAAAGCAGAATTAGCCAAATGGAAAAAGAGGTTCAAAAGCTCACTGAAGAAAATCATTCTCTCAAAATTAGAATGGAACAGATGGAGGCTAATGATTCTCTGAGAAACCAAGAAATCATAAAACAAAACCAAAAGAATGAAAAAATGGAAGACAATGTGAAATATCTCATTGGAAAAACAACTGACCTGGAAAATAGATACAAGAGAGACAATTTAAAAATTATGGGACTACCTGAAAGTCATGATCAAAAAAAGAGCCTAGACATCATCTTTCATGAAATTATCAAGGAAAACTGCCCTGGCATTCTAGAACCAGAGGGCAAAATAAGTATTGAAGGAATCCACCGATCATCGCCTGAAAGAGATCCAAAAAGAGAAACTCCTAGGAACATTGTGGCCAAGTTCCAGAATTCCCAGGTCAAGGAGAAAATATTGCAAGCAGCTAGAAAGAAACAATTCCAGTATTGTGGAAATACAATCAGGATAACACAAGATCTAGCAGCTTCTACTTTAAGGGATCGAAGGACATGGAATAGGATATTCCAGAAGTCAAAGGAACTAGGACTCAAACCAAGAATCACCTACCCAGCAAAACTGAGTATAATACTTCAGGGGAAAATATGGTCTTTCAATGAAACAGAGGACTTTCAAGCATTCTTGATGAAAAGACCAGAGCTGAAAAGAAAATTTGACTTTCAAACACAAGAATGCATGAAAAAAGTAAATAGCAAAGAGAAGTCATAAGGGACTTACCAAAGTTGAACTGTTTACATTCCTACATGGAAAGACAATATTTGTAACTCTTGAAACTTTTCAGTATCTGGGTAATTGGTGGGATTACACACACACATATACACATATGCACGCACGCACAGAGACAGAGAGCACAGAGTGAATTGAATAGGATGGGATCATATCTTAAAAGAAATTAAGGTAAACAGTGAGAGAGAAATGTAGTGGGAGGAGAGAGGGTGAAATGGAATGGGGTAAATTATATCTCATTCAAGAGGCAAGCAGGAGACTTTTTAGTGGAGGGATAAAGAGGAGAGCAGAGAGTAAAACATGAAGTTTACCCTCATCACATTCGACTAAAGGAAGGAATAAAATGCACACTCATTTTGGTATGAAAACCTATCTTACAATGCAGGAAAATGGGGGAGAAGGAGATAAGCAGGGTCGGGGGGATGATGGAAGGGAGGGCAATGGGAGGAGGGAGAAATTTGAAGTCAGCACTCTTGGGGAGGGACAGGATCATAAGAGAGAATAGAAGCAATGGGGGGCAGGATAGGATGGAGGGAAATATAGTTAGTCTTACACAACATGACTATTATCGAAGTCATTTGCAAAGCTACACAGATATGGCCTATATTGAATTGCCTGCCTTCCCAAAGGGAATGGGTGGGGAGGGAGGGATGGGGAGAAGTTGGAACTCAGAAGTTTTAGGAACAACTCCTGAGTATTGTTCTTGCTACTAGGAAATAAGAAATACAGGTAATGGGGAAGAGAAAGGTTTCTGGCCCTACAGGACAAAAGAGAAGATGGGGACAAGGGAAGGGAGGGAGGACAGAAGAGAGGGCAGATTGGTGACAGGGGAAATTAGAATGCTCGGTGTATTGGGGTGGAGGGAGGGGACAAATGGGGAGAAAATTTGGAACCCAAAATTTTGTGAAAATGAATGTAAAATGTTATGAAAATGAATGTAAAAATGTAATGTAAAAATGTAATGTAAAAATGTAATGTA
This sequence comes from Bettongia penicillata ogilbyi, assembly GCA_023548195.1. Taxonomy (NCBI): domain Eukaryota; kingdom Metazoa; phylum Chordata; class Mammalia; order Diprotodontia; family Potoroidae; genus Bettongia; species Bettongia penicillata. The sequence goes on from JAJHZJ010000759.1 coordinate 5,636,956, forward strand.
AAAATGAATGTAAAAAGTTAAAAAGTAAAATAAAATAATCTGCTTTTTACTTTTGAATGATATCTATGTCATATTGACCATCTTTGACTTCTGCAACCCAGGTTCTTCCTATGATAATAATAATAGTACTATTAATTATAATAATAAAATGAATGATAATGGTTAACATTTAAAAATACCTATCATGTGTCAGTTACTATGCAAAGCTTTTTATAGTTATTATTTCATTTGATTATCATAAAAACTTTGTGAGGTAGATGCTAATACCTACCTATTCTAATGAGGAAAATTAACTCCATTTTAAAGATGAGGAAACTGAAACAGAGGTTAAGTGACTTTACTAGGGTCACATAGCTAGTAAATGTCTGAGGCTGGATTCGAACTCAGGTTTTCTTGGCTTTGGACCCAATACTCTCTCCACTATGCCACCTAGCTTCCTGATGATGATGAAAATCTTTCCCAGTATCTTTGGATTCTTTTTGATTCCCTTGAGGAATACCAATAGTTGTTTTGTAATTACATGTTCATGTATTGTTAGTAGTCTGGGATGTGATTCACACAAATTCAGAAAGTTTAATTCATGTAACTTTATTAGATTGCAATCTCCTTGAGGGTAGAGATTGTCTATTTTTTTATTAATTGCTTTCCCACTGCTTAACACGGCACTTGGCACATAGTGCTTCAGAAATGTTTATTGGATTAGATTTAGAATCATGATGGGCAGCAGGTTATAGCTCCCATCTGTAATCCCAATGATTAACCTTTTGATTGAGGTTTATCCATACATAGCATGAACCTCAAAGGAAGAAAGATTACTTAGTGATGGAGGAAGAAGAGAATCTGAAAGGCATTGTGGCACAAGGAATATTATAACTACTCTTTCATCACCAACCTCCTGCCCCTGACAGGTGAGTCAAGAAGAATGAATGAAGATGTGGACAGTACTAGAAAGGAAAGCACAAGAGGTTTTGTTACCAGGAGGATACAGGGCTTCAGTAAAATAGAGGAAAGGAATGGGAGAGGAATACATTTAAAATGAAAGGAAAATTTCTTGCCCATGGAGCAGACATTCCTGAGGATTCAGTGGAAGGGTAAGATAGAGTTAGGATGAAATTTTGTGATGAGATGGTTGAGTGGAATTTGAATAAGGAATGGGGTGGTAGGGAGTGTGGAATAGGGTTTGGATGATCATATACAGGAATTCAGAGTCATAGGGACATGAAAAGTATGAGCAGGTGTTCATTGTTCATTGTTGAATAGAGGGTGCCACTCCTCTCCCCTCAAAGCATAGGCATAGAAGGAGAGAGAAGGCCTGAGGTCAAAGGGAAGGTTGCTCTTCCTTGCATCAGCAGTTTTCCATATCAGTTAGTGTATTAGGCTGGCAAGAGGAGTTGGAAAATGGCCTTGGGCTATACAGATGAAAGTAGTTGTTTTGGGGCAGGAGGAATATACCGAATCAGTTCCTAAAAGTCTTTCCTCAGGGGACACACTGCACCCGGTAGGTGAAAGAAAACTTAAGGTACTAGCATACAACCAAAGTATATCACCCAGTTGTTTAGTTTTCTTAGTCCAGAAAAATGAAATCCTGTTTTTGAAATGATTTGTAAGTTAAGCTCTTGCCTTTCCATATCCTTCTTCCCCTTTCAAATTCACAACCTTTAAATAAATAAAAAAAGGAATATTGCACTTATATTTAAGTCCATATTCCATCCCAAGTTTTCAAGATCATTCATTAGATATTCTTTTCAGGCTTCTTGTATCTGTTATCATTTGTTCTTGCATGACTCCAATCATTCAAAAGTGTTAAGTAAGGGCCATGTGCAAAGAACTGTGACTAGCAACAGGAAGGTATATAATTTAGATAAAACATGGCTTCTGTCTTCATGGTGCTTATGTTTTAATAGAGGAATAAGACACAAATTTAGATAACTACAATACGTGGTGTTAAGTGATAGATACACTGAAAATTGTGAAACAAAGAGCTACATATGATCTGAAGGAGAAGGTCCTTATCACTGCGTAGGTGGCATTTGAATTGGGTTGTAAAGGGAAACTAGGAATTGACTGGTTGAAGAACAGGGCATGCATTCCGGGCACAGGTGAGTTGAACATAAAAGCACAGAGTCTAGAGAAATTGGTTCTGGAGAAATAGAGTTGCTCAATATTTCTAGAATACGGTGTACAAAGAAGCAAATAACACCACATAAGACATGAAAAATAAGGTGGTGCCAGATTTTAGTGGGCCTTGAATAAATTGGGGGAGTAGGTTGTAATGGATACTAGCAAGGACTGAATACATACCTCAGTTAGACAACAAACTTCCTGATTCTTCAGGTTAGAACACTTACGTATAGAAACTTCTATATCTCTTAGGTATTGTCTTTCGTCTTTGCCCAATGACAGACTTCATCAGTATCATCTCAGTAACAATGGATTTCCTATATCGTTCTTTGGAACACTAGTCACTGCTTTCTTCTCACAGTGGTCAAGTTCACTTTTTATCACTGAGTTTCCAAAATTTAAAATATGAGTATGGAGTACAAAGTCTTTTGGTATGGGATTGGGAAGGGGAGAGAAGAGTGAGTGAATCAATAAACAAAATTATTAGATATTTTCAATCACAAACCCTACCAAAAGAGGTATTTGTAATTTTAAAATGCTGAATTATGGCCTATGAAGTGAGACTAACATAACAAATTCACTTCAGCTGAAAATGAGGGTAGAACACCATTGTATTTTCATATACCATACACAAATGACATCAAATATGAGATGTACAAAGCTTTGTGATAGGTGGAGGGCTGGTTACAATGACAGTGGGCTATGCAGGAGTAGACCGTGTGTTGGCTGGAAGAGTCCTTTCCCTCTTCACTGTCTGGAGCAGGGTAAGCCCTGCATACCATGTAGAAGGATGTTTAATAATGGGCAGAAACTGTGCAGACTGAGGAATATTGACTTACAGGACTGTCTGCCATATTTGATTAGGGACCTGGACTGGGGAGGGTGTACATTGAGGCCTCTTCCCTTGCACAAGCTAGGTCTGTCCCATCTCTCCATTTTCCATCCCATCTTGCATTTTCAGTCAGTCCCTTACCATTTGTTGCTTCTTTATCCCACCCCCATGATCAAGGTCATTTTAATGCAGAATCAGATAGGTTTGGCTCTATCATTTCTAAGTTCTAGATGGGTCCATCCCCAGGGGTTGCTGCTTCAGGGCTTTACTAAAAGAACTGGAGAAAGTCAATTACTACATGAACCAGGACTTGGCAGTCATGGAATCACGCATTATTTATTTTGTATGTTTTATCCCCCTGTCGAATGTAAAATATAATAGATATTTTTAAAATTCTTGTTGTTTGATTTTATCTTTTTAGAAACTATACATGTGTAAGGGCAAGTAAAGTAGGATCTCTTTTTGTTCTTGTTTTAAATTATTTTTCTTGCCCTTATGCATGTATAGTTCCTATAGTGCTTCCTTCTCTGGTAACTATGTATGCATGTAATAGTCAGACAATTGGAAACTTGTCTGTTGTTTTTTTTTTTATTTCTCTGCATTTCCTCTGTTTGTTGAATAGATAAGAGGCTTGGTAGCTTTGAAAATATAAAAGACAAAGAGGCATGTCAGGAAGCATTTGGTTGAACTAAATAAAGTAATTGTTGACATTTCAAAAGTTGCCTTTCCTTTTATGAATGTCGATCTAAGAATCTGTGATAGGCCCCGCTGTGTACGTTGGAATGCTTACCGATACAATATGGAAGCAAAATAATCTACTATCACTCTTAGTCATTCAGAGCTCATGGCACAGATGAGTTGTATCTTCGGACTACTTTCAGCCTTCGAATCTGTAAAGTATTCAAATGCCAAGGTAAATAATTTTTGTGAGAGAGATGAAGCTATCATATCTGTTAAATATATCACTGATATTTATTTTGGTAAGGAAAATATAATTAAATGGATCCAACAGTAACCCTCTATTATTTTTATAGTATGTGTAAGATTTGTTTGTATGATGTTATGAAAATATAACAAATTTTACATTTTATTTGAATAAAATTTGACTTAAAATCATTCACATAAATGGTTTTAGGAAAAATTGGAGGAGGAATAACTATTTTTTTTTATAAAAAAGAGAGTGTCTTTAAATGAAGTTAGGAAACTCCTTTTTCGTGCAACATGTCTCACTGTTCTGTAACCTTAATTGCTTATAGTTTCTTGTCATCATCTTTTCTTTTTGGTCAGGTTCCTATATTACATAAGGGAAGGAACTGAATGACTAACCATAATAACAGAATATGTAAAGATTGGAGTCATGCTGACAATATCGAATAAAAAGAGATAGGAAGTATCTGTTTAAAATTTCATATAAAATTTTAAATACTCATTAGCTAGATAGTCTCAAAATTCTTTTCCAGATCTGGCACTAAATGTTTCTAAATTAGTATATTTGTATCCTCAGTGATTGCAACTGGGGACTTTCATATATAAGGAGTCTCAAATCTAAGAACACTTATTGTAGACAATTCTTTACTTGAAAATGGTTGTTCTAACTTGGGACTCATCTCTTCCTTCATAGAGCTGCAAGACACTTCATTAACGGGAATATAAAGACTCTACATCTTTTACCAGCAACATCACTACCTGAAGTACAATCTCTTACTAGACAGAGTTGTAGTTTGAAACCATTCTCATTTCCTTTTCTTCTTTAACACTTCCATTTCTTCATTAAATTTCTTGCTTCCAAACACACAATTGACCACTTTTACCCATAAAAGAACCGTCTTTATGCCAACACATCTTGAAGATATACCATTTTCACCCAATGAAGGTTCAAACTGGGACAATTTTAGTTGACAAGTTTTCAGATGGCTGCCAAAAAACTTTCCTTTTGGAACTCTGAATACATTCTCACCCAGAAACATTGGAGTGAGAATCAATGCCATTTCTATAATTACCTAATACAGTGAAGTGATTTTTTGTGGCTTGCCTAAGAATACAACCATCATTTTTAACACTGTTTCTATAGTAAAATGTGCTCTGTGTTCCAATCAGTTTAAAAACAAACTTGTAATCCACAACTTAAATGCATGTTGGGAATGACCAGTATATTTATTGTTTGAAGTGATAGCCCAGATGGCTAAATGTTGATTAACTTCAGCATTCGTTAGGATAACATTTTATTAGTGATATTGATGCATTTTTTTTATTTTATTCCAAACTAAAGAAATAAAATAAGCATTTCCATAACAAAGTGAAATAGAAAAACAGAGGATTGCACCTGAAATTGCAGATCCATTAGTGACATTGATGTATGTTCAGTGCTATCTGCTAGATATTAATGGTTTTACACAGGATAGAATTACTGCCTGTCTCACATACCAGAAGCTCTTAGCCTGGCTTCTTCTATATTGTTTCTTTCAGTACTCGTCCTCAGACCATCACTTCACACCATCCATACCTGCTTCCTTTCATAGCTCTTAGCAACCATTTCATTAAAGAGATTACAAACTTGCCTTTTAAAAAATTCTCTATACCGAAGATGAAATTAAAGATAAGAAAATTGGTGAGTTAAACCAAGTGCTCACAATCTTAAAAATATTACCCTCAAATAAATAAAAAAATACAATGTTAAGACTTTTAAAATTTACATAAAAATATAAACAGCTGAACTTAAAATAAGGCTTATTGCTGTAGCATTTTCAGGGAAGTAGGACAAGAGAGCTGAGGTGAGTGTATGGGGGGGGTGGGGAGGCATGAGATAGCACCAATATAATTCTTAGCAACAACCCTCAGTCTCCCCATTATGAATCTATCTAATGATGATAGAACTAGGGAGAGCTGGAATCTCTGTTCTTCAGGTTAGTACTTATTATTGGTTGGCCCATTATGCTATAGTTACAAAGATGACCTCTAGTTTTAGAGGAAGAGAAGTGAAGAGAGAGAAACATAACAAATCTCCATGGCAAATTAGCAGAGCTTTTAAGCCCATTATTTCTGAGTAGTTTTCTGTTTTTTAAATTTCCTAATTACCATGCTTTTATTTTGAATAAATGGCTATTAGGTGACCATGGTGCATAGATTATACCCATGCGTTCCAAAAAGTTCAGCTTTCCCACAGACACAGTAAACTGACTCACAGAAGATATAGCATGCTTTTGAATTCAAATTAAACAAGCATTAATTAATCATACACTATAGCAAGATACCATGTTTGCTCAAGCAGAGACAGATAAACAAAACGGCCTAGACCCTGTCCTGAAAGAGCATAAAGCCCTCCTAATAATATTGTATCTATGAAAAGTTTGATTTGTTTGAACAGCAATATATAGCATTTGCTCAAGTTAAAGGATGGTCTCACTTAGAGGAAGTTTTCTTAACCTCTTTTTGTGTGTCATGACAAAATCTGTTGTTGTCTGAGGACTCTTTAGAATAATGTTTTTAAATGCCTAGAATAAAGGATCACAAAAATATGAATTGCTCAGATTAACAGAAGAGGAAATAAAATTCCTCATTTCAGAAAAAGAGATTGAACAAGACATCAATGAACTCCCTAAGAAAACTATTGCCAGGGCAAGATTGATGTACAAATGAACTCTATCAAACATTTAAAGAACAACTAATTCCAGTATTTTCATTAAAGAAATTAATCTCTCCTTTGGTTTTCAGAATTTCGAATTTAGTATTTAGTTAAGGATTTTTGATTTGTTCTTTTTCTAGCTTTTTTCGTTACATGCCCAATTCTTGATCTCTTCTTTCTCTAGTTTACTCTTTGGAAGTTCCATATTTCACCAAATGTCCATCTCCTCCCCTCTAAGATTATGCTCAATTTTTCTGAGTAGTTGGTCCTTGATTGTGATCCCAACTCTTTTTCCTTACTAATATCACATTTCATGATCTTTTAAGGCAGAAGTTGCAAGGTCCTGCATAATCCTGACCACTTAAATTATTCCTTTTTGACTGCATAGAGTATTTTATCTTTGACCTTGTAATTTTGGAATTTGGTTATAATATTCTTTGGCATTTTCCATTTGGTATCTTTTGCAGGAGGTGATTGGTAGATTCTTTCAATGACTATTTTACATTCTGGTTCTAGGACTGCAGGTTAATTTTCTTTGATGATTTCCTGAAAGATGCTGCAGGTTCTTTTTTTTATGATGGTTTTCAGGTAGACCAATAATTTTTAAAATATCTCTCTTGGATCTATTTTCCAGGTCTACTGTTTTACCAGTGAGGCATTTTATATTTTCTTCTATTATTTTCATTCTTTTGTTTCTATTTGATTGATTCTTGATATCACATAGAATCTTTAGCTTCCACCTGTCCAATTTTAATTCATAACAAGTTGCTGTGGTCTATTAGACTTTGGAACTCCTTTTCCATTTGGCTCAATTTATTATTTAAGGAACTCTTCTCTTCAGTGAGTTTTTGTACCTCCTGTTTCACTTGGCCAAGTGGAAAGAACTTGTTTTAAGAACTTGTTTCTATGGCAAATTTTTGTCCTTTCTTTTCCAAGCTATTGACTCTCTCTTGCATAACTTTGATTTCTTTTCCCAATTTTTCCTCTACTTTTCTTCTTTAACTTTTAGAATCATTCTTGTACTCTTCCAAGAAGGCTTTTGGGGCTTGGAACCAGTTCATTTTCCCCTTTGAGGTTTCAGATGTGGGTATATTGACAGCATTGTCCTTTTCTGAATTTATGTCTCTCCCCATAATAAGAATCTATCTTCATTGTCCATTTCTGTTTTTTTCCTCGTGATGTCCATCTAATTCCTTGCTTTTAGATTTGAGGTCTCCTGATGAAGTGGAGGAGACAGCTACCCAAGATTCTTGTGCTAGGTGCCTGGGACCTGGTCACTAACTTTGTTTGCTCAGGACTCCACTGTTGGCAGCTGAAGGCCCTATGAGTCTGGAAGCCTACCTGGTGCTGAGCTTGGGTGAGCAACACTGGAGCTCTTGTGGTAAAGGTGGGGATCCTGGCCACTGGGGGACACCTTCTTATCCAGCTGTTGCACTGGTTCCTGCTCACTGGACTTCGCACTAGAATGCTTGGCTGCTGGATGATATCTGCCTGCCGCCTGGAGCTGTGCCTCCTGGAGTTGTGCTTCCTGGAGATGTGCTGAAACAAGGGGAGATTTGACTGCTGAAGAATGGTGCACATGGTGGTTTTTCTGAGCTAGTATCTCCTAGTTTCCCTGCCTGTGCTGAGGCAATTGTGGGGGGATGAGGGGATGGATTCTCATTTTGGCATTTGGTTGCTCTACTACAGTAGGGTTCAATATCTCCCCCTGGTTTGCTGAGGTGGGGCTTGCTGCTGGCTTGCTGGGACTCCTCCCTTCCTATGTTGTTCCCCTTTCCCCAGAGTGAGAGGGGCCTTTCGTGTTAGTTCACCAAGCTTCTTGGGCTACATGACTGCGTTGCACCATCAGCAGAAAATATTTTTCTAGGGTTTTTCCTGAGGAAATGTATTCTGGGCTAATACAGGTCAATAGGGAAAGGTGAGATCAACTTACTCCTTACTCCACCATAATAGCTCCTAGAAGCAAAAGTGTCTAGTTTTATTTTCAATGAAAAAAAATTGTTTTTGTCTCCCTCCTACAGACTTCCCATCCCCCATAATTTAAAAAAAAAACTGAAAAAATTATGTAAATGGATAGACAGAGAGATAGATAGATGATAGAGAGATAGACAGATGGACAAACAGATAGATAGATAGATAGATAGATAGATAGATAGATAGATAGATAGATAGATAGTTATTCACTTAGATAGATATATAGGCATAGTGTCTCATACTTGTAATCCCTGACACTGAGAAGTTGGAGCTGGGGTTTCCCTCAAGTTTAGAAGTCCTAAGATGTAGTATACTAATATAATCCATGCTTTTTTTTGACTCACTCATTCTTTAGGATTAGATTATTTAGTTTACAATTAATTTTTGGTCCATCTTTCCATGGCCTTTTATTACATACAATTTTTATGGCATTATGATCTGAGAAGGATGCATCGACTATCTCTGCCTTTTGGCACTGAATTGTGAGGTTTCTATCACCTAGTGTATGATCAATTTTTGTATGTGTGCCATGTATGGCTGAAAAATGGTGTATTCCTTTCTAAATCCATTCAATTTTCTCCAGAGATCTATCACATCTACCTTATCCAGAGTTCTATTCTCTTCCTTAACTTCTTTCTTGTTTATTTTGAGGTTAGCTTTATCAAGATCAGAGATGGGGAGGTTGAAGTCCCCCACTAGTATAGTTCTGCTGTCTATTTCTTCCTATAACTCCCTTAACTTCTCCTCTAAGAATTTGGATGCTATACCACTTGGAGCATATATGTTTATTAATGATGTTGCTTCTCTGTTTATGGTGCCTTTTAGCAGGATATAGTTTCCTTCCTTATCTCTTTTGATTAGATCTTTTTCTGCTTTTGCTTTGCATGAGATTAGGATTGATATACGTACTTTCTTTACATCAGATGAAACACAACATATTCTGCTCCAGCTTTTTACCTTGACCCTGTGTGTATCCTCTCATTTAAAATGTGTTTCTTGTGAGCAATTTATTGTTGCATTATAGTTTTTAATCCATTCTACTATCCATCTCCGTTTTATGAGAAAGTTCATTCCATTCACATTCACAGTTAAGATTGCTATCTGTGTCTTTTTCTCCATCCTCTTTCCCACCGTTCATGATTTTAGTTCTCATTTCTCCCTTCCCCTCCACAAGAGTTTTCACTTTTGATCACCACTTCCCTCAGTCTCCTCTTCCTTCTTTTGGCCCCCCTCTCTTTTACTCCTCTTTGCCTTATTAATTTTTCCCTCCCTTCTAGCCTCCCCTCTCTTTTATTTTTCCTTCCCCTCCTAGTGCCTATAGAGCTAGCTAGATTTCTCTATTTAACTGAGTCCCCTCTTTGAACCAAATCAGATGAGAGTAAATATCAAACAATGCTCTTCCCTCTTTTCCTCTGCTGTAATATAATGTTGTGCCTCTTCCTGTAATGTAATTTACCATTTTGGGCCTCCTTCTTTTCATATCTCCTGTTAAAATCCCTTCACACTCTTAAATCATATTTTTATACCTGCTCCCTGTATTTATGTATATCCCATTGTATATCATTATAAATATGCAATTCTCAAGATTAACAGGTATCACCTTCATGTATAGGAATGTAAACAATGTGTGTGTGTGTGTGTGTGTGTGTGTGTGTGTGTTCATCCTTCATTGCTGAAGAAGACAATGCCATCAGAGAAATAATGACATGATTTGCACTTGCTTTTTGTCTTTTTGAGTGAGGGAGGGCTGTGCTGGTCATCAGCCTCACTTTTCCTCCAGACCCATCTGAAACCAGTGACCAGATATTCATCAGGATGACTGGAGACGACCCAGGATGAGGAAACTGGAGTTAGGTGACTTGCCCAAGGTCACACAGTTCGTGTCAAGTGTCTGAGGTGAGATTTGAACTCAGGTCCTCCTGACTCCTGAACTGGTGCTCTATCCACTACACCACCTAGCTGCCCCAGGAATGTAAACAGTATGCCCATGTTGAATAAAAAGTTTTTCCCCCTGTTTACCTTTATATCCCTCTTTTGAGAATTGTGTTTGAAAATCAAATTTTCTATTGAGTGCTGGCATTTTCATCAGGTAGTTCTGGAAATCCCTTATTTTACTGAATGTCCATCTCCTTGCCTGAAATGTTATGCTCAACTTTGCTGGGTAATTGATCCTTGGTTGTAGTCCCAGCTCCTTTGCCTTACAGGATATCACATTACAATTCCTTCGATCAAATAATGTAAAGGCTGCAAGGTCCTCTGTGATCCTGTCTGTATCTCCTTGATATTGGAATAATTTCTTTCTGGTTGCCTGTACTATTTTCTCCTTCACTTGATAGTTCTGGAATTTGGCAATGATATTCCTTGGTGTTTTCAGTTTGGGATCCTTTTTGGGAGGTGAACAGTGGATTCTTTTGATGATTCTTTTGCCTTCTGAATGTAGGACTTCTGGGCAGTTTTCCTTGATGCTTTCTTGGAAGATATTGTCCAGGCTCTTTTGTTTCATCACGGTTATATGATAGACCAATAATTTTTAGATTTTTCTCTCCTGCATCTCATTTCCAGATCAATTGTTTTTCCAATTAGATATTTTATATTTTCTTCTATCTTTTCATTCTTTATCTTCTGTTTGACTGATTCTTGATGTCTCATAAAGTCATTAGCTTCTACTTGCCCAATTCTAATTTTTATCAAATTGTTTTCTTCAGTTAAGTTTTGCATCTCCTTTTACATTTGTTCAATTGTTCCTTTTAAGGAACTGTTTTCTTCAGTTAATTTTTGTACTTCCTTTTCTAATTGTCCAATTTTCTCAGGTTTTGTGCTTCCTTTTTCATTTGTCTAATTTTCCTTTTAAATTCTTCTGTGATTTCTTTTTTCATATTTTTAAAATCATTGGCCAGCTCTTCTTCTATTTCTCTATTTGGCTTTTAAAATCCTACTTCAGGTCTTCCAAGAATGCTCTTTGTGCTTGCAACCAGTTCATATTCCCTTATGAAGTTTCAGATGGGAATACAGTTTCAATGCTGACCTCTATGGTATTCGTGTTTTAGTCCTTGTCCCCATAGAAAGATTCTATGGTCTTTTCTTTTCTGCTTTGCTTCTTACTCATGATGATAATGAGCACCCTTTTCCTGGCTTTTAAAATAGATCTCTGTATCTGAGGCACATGAGACTTTCTCCCATAGTTCTTGTGCCTTGAATTCAAGACTTTGGGTGCTGTGGCCTCTGGTTCTTTCAGTTAAAATCTAAAATGCTCCAGGTTATATGGTGGTCTAGCTGTTGTGAGAAAGTAGAGGCCAGGTGAAGTCTTTCTGGGTTTCCCCGGAGTTGTCCTGGAGTTAGCTGTGTTTAATGTGGGGGAGGCATGGTCTGACTACAGCAGGTATCCTCTGCTGACCTAGAGCATAGGCAAGCTCAGTGGTTGGTGATCCTGTCTGTGTTAGTGTCTTCTCAATTCCCCTGCAGTGCTGAGGCATACCTTCAGTCCTTGTGTTGGCTGTTGTGGACTCCACCCCGCTGGGGCTCAGGATCTCCTCCCGTTTTGCTAAGGTGGAGCTGTGTGGAACAGCTCTGATCCAGCACTGGTCTCCTTCAGCCACAGCAAGAGGGACTCTCCTTAGTAATTTTCCTAGCCTCACATGCCAAGAGACTGTTTAGACCTTCAGCTGATCCCACTGTTTCAGGATTTTTCTGGGAAAATATTTTATGGGTCTTTCAAGGTCAACAAGGGGAGGGGAATAGCATTTATTGATTACCTTGCCATCTTGGCTCCCAGAAGTTCAAGTAGGTGACTTAAAGACAGGTTAAAGTGATTTAATCTGCAGGCTGATGGTCTCAGGAGCAGCTATTGCAGATGCCTGGGGCTCCATGGCTCTCTCTCGGTTCTGCCAGAATCCCATTCTGGGCTGATATGCCCAAGATTCCACAGTGAGGCTGCTGCCTTAGAGCTCCCAGGGCTTCATGCTTGTCCCTCCCATGGTGGGGTCTCACTGGTACAGCCTGTGCACTGTGCACTGTGTGCTCCTCCAGCCCTGCACAATGGATCCTTCCCATCAACCTTCCAGTCTATCCTGGGTTGTAAGTCAACCACAGTCAGTCTCCAATTGGATTCTGTCCCTCCAAAATCCAATCAGATTCTCTTTTTAGAGGTAGCTGAAGGAGTTTGTCTAAGAGCTTAGGTGAATAGTTGCTCTCACTCCGTCATCTTGGTTCTGCTCCCATATACTAATATAATTGTCTACACTAAGACTGGGTCCAGTATGTTTAGTCTGCAGGAGTATAGAGATAATCAGCTGCCTATGAAAGGTTGAATCAGGCCAGCATAGAAATAGATCAAGTCAAAGCTCTAGTGATGATCAGTAGCAGGATTGTGGTGTGAATCGTACTGTGCTTCCAACATGAATGAAAAAAAGGCATAATTTCAATGAAAAAATAATATAAATATTTTAACTTCTTGAAGAAAATATGAAGGCTGTCCATGTATGAGGCTCCTGAGATGTCTGCTAGTCTTTGGTAGACCTTATAATTCTATATCTTTTTTTTCCCCAACATTAACTTTTGCCTTCTTTCCCTCTTCCTTCCTTTGTATTAAAGACATAGTAGTAGTAGAAATGTAGGTGTTAACTTCATTTGGAAGAGCTTCTCAAATTCTCCATGACATTTAAAAACATTAAAAAAATTTTATTCCCTACAACATATTTTTCCATGTAAATTACAATTAACTAGGGTATTCTACATAAACTCACTGTGATCACTCCAAAATGACTATGTTTTTCATAAAATTAATTTTGTTTTGTTTCTGTTTTTGTTTGGCTTATCTTTGGAAATATGGTGAAATTGTTTTCATTCTCTCATCTACTGAATTTTATCAGGAGAACCTGTGAGTTGTCCTGTCATTTAGCTTCATACTCAGAAAAGTCTTGAATTTGCAAGTGAGATACATATTTATAATCTGGCTCTGAAATTTAATTACTATGTTAAGATGATCGTTCTTGAGTCTCAGTTTTATTTTCCATCAGTAAAATGGGTATAATAATTTTTGAATTATGTACCTCATATAGTTGTTCTGAGAAATGTGGTTTCCAAATATTAAAGCATTATATAAGTGTGAATCATTGTTATTTTTGCCATGATTTTTTTTTAATTTATTTATTTATTTAACTTTTTACATTCATTTTCACAAATTTTTGGGTTCCAAATTTTCTCCCCTTTTATCCCCTCCCCCACCCCAATACCCCAAGCAATCTAATTTTCCCTATCTCCAATCTGCCCTCTCCTTTGTCATCCCTCCCTTCTCTTGTCTCCATCTTCTCTTTTCTCCTGTAGGGCCAGATGACTTTCAATTACTCCTTAACTGTATGTCTTCTTTCCTAGTTGCAACAACAATACTAAACAGTTGTTCCTAAAACTTTAAGTTCCAAATTCTCCTCATCCCTCCCTCCCCACCCATTCCCTTTGGGACAGCAGGCAATTCAATATAGGCCATATCTGTGTAGTTTTGCAAATGACCTCCCTGATAATCGTGTTGTGTAAGACTAACTGGATTACCATCTCTCCTAACCTGCCCCTCATTGTTTCTCTTCTGTCTTTTGATCCTGTCCCTCCCCAAGTGTTGACTTCAAATTGCTCCCTCCTCCCTTTGCCCTCCCTTCCATCATCCCCCCCCTTGCAATATCTCCTCCCCCACTTTCTTATACTGTAAGATAGGTTTTCATACCAAAATGAGTGTGCATTTTACTCGTTTGTTTAGTCATATGTGATGAGGGTAACCTTCTTGTTTTTTGTTTTTGTTTTTTTTTTCTCAGCCCTCCTCTTTTTCCCTCCACTAAAAAAAAACTCCTACCTGCCTCTTAAATGACATATAGTTACCCCCTTCCATTTCCCCCCTCTTTCCTCCCACTACATTTCTCTCTCACCATTTACCTTAATTTCTTTTAAGGTATGGTCCCATCCTATTCAGTTCAATCTGTGCTCTCTATCTCTGTATGTGTGTGCATGTGTGTATGTGTGTGCATGCGTGTACATGTGTATCTGTGGTCCCACCAACTACCCAGATGCTGAAAAGTTTTAAGAGTTAGAAATATTGTCTTTCCATGTAGGAATGTAAACAGTTCACTTCTGGTAAGTCCCTTGAGACTTCTCTTTGCTGTTTACTTTTTCATGCTTCTTCTCATTCTTGTGTTTGAAAGTCAAATTTTCTTTTCAGCTCTGGTCTTTTCATTAAGAATGATTGAAAGTCCTCTGTTTCATTGAAAGACCATATTTTCCCCTGAAGTATTATACTCAGTTTAGCTGGGTAGGTGATTCTTGGTTTGAGTCCTAATTCCTTTGCCTTCTGGAATATCCTATTCCATGCCCTTCGATCCCTTAATGTAGAAGCTGCTAGATCTTGAGTTATCCTGATTGTATTTCCACAGTACTGGAATTGTTTCTTTCTAGCTGCTTGCAAGATTTTTTCCTTGAGCTGGGAGTTCTGGAATTTGGCCACAATGTTCCTAGGAGTTTCTCTTTTTGGATCTCTTTCAGGTGGTGATCGATGGATTCTTTCAATACTTCTTTTGCCCTCTGGTTCTAGAATGTCAGGGCAGTTTTCCTTGATAATTTCATGGAAGATGATGTCTAGGCTCTTTTTTTGATCATGACTTTCAGGTAGTCCCATAATTTTTAAATTGTCTCTCCTGGATCTATTTTCCAGGTCAGTTGTTTTTCCCATGAGATATTTCACATTCTCTTCCATTTTTTCATTCTTTTGGTTTTGTTTGGTGATTTCTTGGTTTCTCATAAAGTCATTAGACTCCATCTGTTCCATTCTAATTTTGAGAGAACTATTAAATTCAGTGAGCTTTTGAGCCTCTTTTTCCATTTGGCTCATTCTGCTTTTGAAAGCATTCTTGTCCTCATTGGCTTTTGGAACCTCTTTTGCCAATTGAGTGAGCCTATTTTTCAAGGTGTTAATTTCCTCAGCATTTTTTTGGGTCTCCTTTACCAAGGTATTGACCCGTTTTTCATACTTTTCTTGCATCTCTGTCATTTCTCTTCCCAGTTTTTCCTCCACCTGTCTAACTTGCTTTTCAAAATCCTTTTTGAGCTCTTCCAAGGCCTGAGCCCACCCGCCACCCCCCTGGGGTGTCTGGGGTACTGAGGCCCCGCCCTCCACATCTTTCCCTGATGGCAAGAATACGTCCTTGTCATCAGATCCGAAGGTCGGGATCATTTGCATTTGTTGGAAAAAACTCTCTATAGTCTTATTTTTGTTCCCTTTTCTAGGCATTTTCCCAGCCAGTTACTTGACTTCTGAGATTCCTTTCCACCCCCGCCTGGATCCTCCCAGCTAGTGCTTGGCCTCTGAGATTCAAATGTGCTTTCCGAGGCAAGCTTTAGTTCTGGCGCTGGGGTGGAGGCAGGGCCGCCTCTCAGGCTCAGTTCCCTCAGGGGCTTTATGCAGAGACTTTCAGGAATGGAGCCGGTGGGGGCGGGGTGGGGGGCCTGCCTCCTAAGCTCAGTTCCCTCAGGGGCTTTATGCAGAAGCCTTCAGCAATAGAGCGGGGTGGGGGCAGGGCTGTCTCCCAGGCTCAGCTCCCTCAGGTTTTATGCAGAAACCTTCCGTAATGAAGATCCTGCCTCCTGATGGGGGATTCCTGAGTCCCGGGCCGCTGCCGCCTCAGCCGCTGCCTCAGCTGCCGCCCACCCCTCTGACTCTGCCACTTCCTGCCCCCATCTCTGCCGCCAGCTGCTTCCTCCCGAGGGGGTCTGAGTCACGGAGATGCTCCGCTCCCCTCCTCTAGCCCAGCCTTCTTTCTCACTGCCTTTAGCTTCTGTAGGCAGAGGGACTTTCCCAGCTGCCGGAGCTTCTGCCCCTGAAGCCTGCTCGGGTCAGCTTCTCTGGGGCCGTGGCCAGGGCAGCGTTGGGGTGGGGTCCACTTTCCGGGGTGCGACGGACCCCGGGGACGGCTCTTCAGGGCTACCTGGCATGGAAATCTCTTCCACTCCGTTTCTGCACACCTTGTATTGACCCAGACGTTATGGGGGTCTCTTTTTACATTAATTCTATGGGCTTTGGTTTCGGAGCTCTTAAATGTGCGTCCTTCTACTCTGCCATTTTGGCTCCGTCCCCCCATGATTTTTTTTTTAGCAAAAATGTTCCCATAGATAGATATTCTTCACTTCCTTTAGTTGCATACTAACTCCTTATTTTATTAAATCAGTGATCACTGAATGGCAAAATGATCATTCATTCATTCATTCAACAAAGATTTACTAATTGCTCACTAAATAAGAGATATTTTGCTAAGCCCTATGGATATAGAGAAGAAAAGTTACACTCTGTGCCTTAAGAAACTAACTAAAGAAGACATGACATACATACACAGATAAGTGTGATACAAATAGGATGTGATGTGAGTGGATTAGGAAGTGAGATGGAGGTAACCAAACCATTCTATGAAAATTTGTCAAAGTAGAGAACAGCATGTTTCCTAGAGATATAGCATAATAAGATAAATTATATAGAAATAATACACACACATATATTTGATTGGAAAAAATGAAACTAATTTTGCACAGACCTGTTGCAACTGTACATTGTAGTAGTGTGTTAAAAGGGTAAATATGACAACTAATCATATGAACCTAAACAAAAGCATAGCTGCAGATAAAGACATAGAGATTTCATTAATTTTATAAATTATATATAATGTTATTACAATTAAATATCAACACATTTGTATAATATTATTTAAATGCATATTACTATTAAACTTGTTTTCTCTATGTAATACTGAAAATGAACAGTGCATGGTACAATTGCTTTCATTTGTATACATGAATCTATATACATCCATATATATGCCTACATATATGCATACAAATATGCACATACATATATATACATACTATATATGACAGCTTAATAGATGGATGGAGATAGATAGACAGATAGATAGATAGATAGATAGATAGATAGATAGATAGATAGATAATCAGACTTAGAATTAATCTGAAAGACCTTGCTCCAAATCCTGCCTTTGAAACTAATTGTGTAACATTAGGCAAGTCATTTACCTTCTTTGTGTTTCAATTTCCTCATTTGAAAAAACAAGAGCAACAGTCTCACTTAGCTCACCAGATTGTTGTGAGGATAAAATAGATAACAAGTGTAAAGCACTTTGAAAATTTAGAAGTGTTATATAAATATGAACTATTTCTATTGTAATTATTTATATTATGAAGAGTTAGGATATCTGGAAGAGGAAGATGATTAATATATATATATATATATGCATATGTATATTTAGCAAGTGATTATGTATCTTTAAATTTACATTAAAAAGAGAATTCAGGGTATCATGGGGCATGATAGTCTTGTAGACTGGGCATACTTGGAGATGATATTGTGGACACAGTTTATTATGTCATTCTTCTGTAAGAGGACCCAAATTTTTCCCCTTGCATTATAGAATGATAGAAAT
The DNA here is from genome assembly GCA_023548195.1 of Bettongia penicillata ogilbyi. NCBI lineage: Eukaryota > Metazoa > Chordata > Mammalia > Diprotodontia > Potoroidae > Bettongia > Bettongia penicillata. The sequence goes on from JAJHZJ010000759.1 coordinate 5,654,969, forward strand.
ACTTATTGAATAGATAATTTTCATATTTTCCTTCATTATCCATAAGCTTTACTAACAAAATGAAAACCAAAAGTCTTATCTAAAATTTCAAGTGCTATTCCTCTTATATTCTATTTAAAATGCACCTAAAATCCCAGTGAGTCCCATAGATTTTTCTAAAGATATATTACATTTGTATACGTCATATTACTCTCTCATTAAGACTAATCCTGCAAAAACACCTGATTTTTATTTTATTTTTTTAGTAAATAGTCATTTTCTTAAAATAGTCTGTCTTACACATAATGATGGTTCAGTAAAAGGAACACTGGATTTGAAGTCAAAGCCTGAGTTTGAATCCCAGTTTTGCCCTTTACTGTGATTTTAGGGGAGCTAGGTGGTGAAATGGATTAGAGCATGGGGCCTGGAGTCAGAGAGACTCATCTTCCTAAGTTCAAATCTAGTTTTAGACACAAGTTGCATGACACTGAACAAGTCACTTCATCCTCTTTGCCTCAGTTTCCTTGTCTGTAAAATGAGCTGGAGAAGGAAATGGCAAACCACGCCAATATCTTTGCAAAGATTTACCTCAAATTCAGTCATGAAGAGTTGGACACAACTGAAAAAAATAGTGACTGAACAAACCATGGTCTTGGGCAGTTCAATTAATTCCAGGGAATTCCTCTGAGGATATTTAATTTTAGAATGTCTTCTTTCTTCCTGGTACTTCCAACATCAATATGGTGGCCTTTCACTTAAAATATAAAGAACCTTTTTTTTCCTAATTATTCTATTTGAATATATTGATAGGCAATATAACTAAAGAATGATTTTTCACTATTGACTTCAATAGTTTTAGAGCCCAGTTTTATTTTTGTGAGTCTTAAGCACATGATTTCATCAGTAGAATGTTTTCAATTGTAAAAGATCTAAATGAATAACTCAACTTGCCAACAGCTTAATAAACATTTATTTCCTAGTATGTTGTTTGCAATAGATATCACTAGATACATATTATTAATCTTGGATTAGCCCTTCTTGTGGTCCTAAAGTGACAGCTGTGTAACTTACTAATGGACATTACTTATATTCCATGTTTTTGTTTCACTGTTGATGATTTAATAACTGCAATAACAACTGCAACAGATGTCTAAATGATCACTTTTTTTCATGTACTGACTAGGTCTAGGCTTAAGCTAAACATACTCCTGAGCTCTCTTTTCAAAGCATACATTTGTTCGTTCTCCTTGTGACTACATCAGAAGGAAAGAAATACTTGTGAAGCAAAAGAGCAGGACTAAATGCTAACACTGCCCTCTCATCAACAATTACACCCTTCTCCACACATCTCTTCCATTGGTAATGCTTTTCTTTCTTTGGTCTTCATACTTTGAGAATAATCTCTTATCCTGTGACTTATGTAAATGGGTATGGGATAAAAAATTCAATTAAATGAGGGGAACAGATTTCTATTGATTTAAAGATGTTTCCAATCATGGTGATATTTCTAACATATCCTTATTTGGAAGTAATTTCTCCATTAATATGTTCCATATAGCCCTTATTTTCCAAATGTTACTTATTTGGAAAACTCTTACATAAGGGGAGTTTAATCAGGAAACCATAAGGTTTTCTTAAAGTTAGTCAATAAATAAGAGAATTTCTACTGTGGCTGACAGAAAACAGGCTTCCTAAAATCTAAAGTGTGTCACTTGTCTAAACTGAAATGATGACTATCAAAAATATTTTATATGAAAGCATGGTCTCCATAGGCTGGGAAATATATTGCCAAATCACTGTAAAAATGGAAAAGAGGTATTCATGTAGTCATTTCTGACAAATGGAACTCCAATTTCCTTAAAATGTCATGATATACTTGCTTGTCTTTTGAATTTAGCAAATGTTTAACTATGTTGTTTTAGATATGTGCATATGTAGATATATAGAACTGTATTTGAGTGTATACACATATGTATGTATACACCCACACAAAAACAAAGAAAAACAGTGACAGAGAGACAGAGACAGAAAGATAAACAGAGAAAAACAATAACAAATATTTTTGTCCAGATTTGTGATTTCATCAGTTTTGAGAGCCTTCAGGTAGGAATTTACCAGTGTAAGTAAACATCTCTTCCAGAGCATATAGTCTTGGTTACCTAGAGTTACAAGAAGCTAAATGACACGCTCAAGGCCACATTTTTGGATGTGGTAAACTCAGGACTTGTACTATCTTCTTGGCTTTAGTCTTCTTAAATAATATACCATTATGTATCTTACATATGAATATACATGCATAATATATTTACTTAGATATGTACATACCCAGATTAGATAGATGATATATAGATAGTTGTAAATCATGAAAGGTCAAGTGTTTTTGATTATTTACAGTACTTAATTGTAACTACTAACAATACTACTACTAACCAATAATGAAGTGTCATTCACAGTATCTCCCTTAGCGCACAGCATGGTATTAGACATAGCAATAAAAACTAAAAAGTTATGAGGAAAGTGAATTAAGAAAAAATTACCTTCATTTTACTGATGATGAAGATAAGCTATACAGAGGTTAAATGAGCTATATAAGGTCAAAGATAAAATCTCCAGTCTCTTAATTTCTAATTCAGTGTTCATGTTGAGTCAATTTAATTATAAATTCCATTTATGATGCCATCAATGATCCTATTTGGAATGAAGAGGAATAAAAAGCAAGCTCCATTTCCTTCACCCAGTTTTCAAAGATATTTCTAGCATTTTGAAAAAGTTACAAATTCATTTACAAGTTAAAATGCATTTCACAAGAAAGCGCAATATTTCAAGTAAAAAATAGTATGAACTAGTTTCCCCAAATACTTGTGTGTGTAAATTAAGAAGAAAGAGAAAGATCTTATGAAAGATCCTTCATGACAAACTATAAAGTCTACTATTGTTCTCATTTAAAAAAAAAACCATTTTGGTACTATGTGGCACTGTACATGTCTCAAAATCATTTTTTAAAAATGATTCACCTGAAATTCTGTTTGAAATAGAATTCCTAAACTTGAGACTCTTCAATTATAGCTAATTATAGCTAAACTTGGCTTCAGAGAAGAGTTGAATGTAGGATATTGGGCAATTTGTCAGATACAGTCAATGTTTTGGTCAAATTTACTGAACTGTTCTTTCTCCACCCACTCACCTTCAAAAAAAGTAAAAATGTTGTAAGAGATGTCTTTCTGGATATATGAATGGGGAAGGATGTATTCTGAAACAAAAGCAACATAAAAGCAAAATACATTAATGAATACATCTTTAAAAATAAAATTAAGGACTCCACCATCACAAAAGTAACTTATTGGTCTGCAGTAGTGAACTAACAATTTCTGCTTCTTCCCTTCAGTACACAGTGTATAGAAATAGGACAATGGAGGAAAAGAGTCTATGGAGGTATGAGGAAGGGGGAAAAAAGAGAGTAGAGAGAATTTTCCAACTCTTTACATGATTGCATGGTTAGCGGAACTAATTGCCCATCACATGTGCATGCTGACTACTACCTTCATTCCATTTGAGAAAATCAGCCTCACACTGAAGGGGGAGCTTTATCATTCCCTCCATGTTCCTAAAATGAAAATTTATTATTGTTGCATAAGGACATATGTTCAATTACTAAAAACAAAGACAAAAAACCCATATAGAATAAATATTCTCTTAACAGATACAAGGTTTCATTTTATAGACCATTTTTGCATACCATAACATGTTGACTAGAGAAAAGACAAAAAAAATAAGAGTTGGAAAGCACCTAGAAATCATCAAATTCAACTCCTGAATTTTATTTTTTTCCCACAGGGATATTTATTGATCATGTTATTATTAATAGTTAGAAGTCTTCTGGTTGCACTGGTTTAGGTGGGACTATGAAATGAAAAATGTCTTCTATATTATGCAACCATATACTTGGACCAAACCCTAACAGAGTCTACCTAGTATGACCTTGTATATTTAGTCTTTTCCAGATTTTTTCTGGGTCATCTGAAAGTCTGGGAAGGTTTTTGTGAATTTCACCAATGAGTATGAGGATATCTTTGACATACTTGTATTCTTCCATTTTCTCTTCTGCTCGAGTTGATTCTAGAAAGGTCTTTTTCTCTATCTGGGAGGCAACTTGTGTAAGGTCTCCTTTTTTGTCATGTTCAGAGCTTTGTTCTGAGTTATATTCTTTAATTCCTGTAATTTTTCTCACCTGTGCCTTTGAGTCGTGAAGATTGAGTCCGTTTACTTTCTGAACAGGCATGACAAGGTTAGACTTATCTGGCATAGGATTTTCTACACCCGATTTATCCTGCAACTTTTTGGTTCTACTTTTTTTTCTCAAATTAGCCATCGAATTTATCCTAATGGTACAAAAAGAGCATAGGGCATCCAATTCACCCTCCGTTATTTCCCCGACTTCTTTTTGGGGCTTGGTGTCTTGTTGGTTTTGGGCAGCAGCATTTTTTTTCTCCTTGAGACATTTGTTTTCTAAATCAATGGGGTCTGCAACATTCAACAATTTGGTTTCATTCTTTAAACTTGTCTGCTTCTTACTCACAATACTACTCCCAGAGGTGTGGGGCAAGGTCTTGAATTGTCCTGAAGAACTGAATGAGCCAGAAGGGTTTCCTTCAGTTTGCACATAATTTTCCTCTTCCTCGCCCTCCTTTGTACAGGACTGAGAGATCTCGCTAGAGTAGCGGGAAAGGACACGACGGCAAATCTGATCTGACTCCAGTAGTTTATCTTTTGAAGCGCCATTGTCACCCGGCCTTAGAGTCACCGATTTGCATTTTTTGGGAGACTCCATAATCGATTAAATAAACCAATGCTTAGAGGGCCCTCTGCCCCGGTTGCCCTACCCGGGTTCACTTCTGTCTAATTGTCTGATCGCATGGTTCCCCAACTGCCAGTGGTCCCGTGGCTCAGCGGGTAGGGGAACAGAACCTTGAACTCATGGAACACTTAACATTGGACTGTGAAAGCAAGCCTGGCTGCTTCCTTGAGCTGTTGCCTCGGGTAATGCAAGAAGTAAGCTTGGGATGGGAATGAGGATGGGAGTTCAGCTCCAAAAAATAGAAACTGAAACTGGACTCATTATAGGACTTTCTCAAGGTCCGCGGGAAGGTTCAGTATGAATGGAAGCCCAGGTTCACTGCATAAAAATCCAACCTTCCATTCAGTCCTGCAGAACCACCACCACCCACCCCAAACAGAGAAAGTAAGAACTGAAGATATTTTTTCCAAGGAGAAAAATACTTCATGTGACAGAGAAGTCAGTCCCATGGATGATAACTAGGTAAAACAAAAGAAAGCAAAGGAAAACCGGTGCTAATTTCTCTCAGTGTTTGCACCCTTAGTCCACATTTATATCTTTACTATTCATGTCTGACAGCAGCAAAGCCTGGTTATTTTGGTTCTGTATTTGAACAAGGAAAAACTTTAGACTCCCTGAAAAAACAAAACCGAACAACAACAGCAAAAATAAAAACCCAAACCAAAATAGTAACAATAAAGACATATTTTACAAATTTTTATATATTTTTAAAAATATATATTTTCATATCAGTAATTTGTGAAAGAAGAATCAGAACAAAAAGGAAAAGCCAAGAGAAAGAAAGAAAAAAAGAGAAAATAGTATGCTTCCATCTTCACTCATAGTTATTAATCTGGATGTGGATAGCATTTTCCGTCATGAGTCTTTTGTTATTGTCTTAGATCATTCCTGAGAAGAGCTAAGTCGATCAAAGCTGATCATCACACAGTGTTGCTGTGCTGTTACTGTGTTGTGCTCATTTTACTCAACATCAGTTCATGTAAAATCTGCCTGCTCATTTCTTATAGCAGAATAGTATTCCATTACATTCATATGCCACAACTTGTTCAGTCATTTCCCAATTGATGGGCACCCCTCAATTTTCAATTTTTTACCACCACAAAAAGAGCTGCTACAAATACTTTTGTACCTGTTAGTCCTTTTCCCTTTTTTATGATCTCTTCAGGATACAGCCCTAGTAATGTTTTTTCTGGATCAAAGAGTATGCACAATTATATAGTCCTTTGGACACAGAAAAATCACATTTTGAAAAGGAAATATGCAAAATGTAATTTATCAGATTCTCAATGTAGAATGTAATCTACATCAAGGAACAAAATAATAATTAAAAAAAATATTTCAATCCTCTTTTTCTCTCTGACTATACCTTGTCTCTTTCTTTACCTATTCTTTTCCATCACTAAGCCCTAGGCTTAAGTAAGTTTTCCAGTCTTAGCCATAGGATAATCTTTCCTTGTACCCCTTTTCTAAAAGATCATATCTACCTTTCTGATTTCAAATATGAACTCTATGCTCATAGTTTTAATGCTAGAGTCTTGGCTTCTCTCCTGATCTCTGATTTACTAATTATTTCAAAATGCACCCTCTACTGAGTAGTGTATTTTTGCAATTCAAAGTTTATTAATTTCTATTATTAATTTAGATTCAATTTATCTTGGTTGCATTGATTTTATTTGTATAAAAGCTTTTCAATTTTACATAATTAAAATTATCTGTTTTATCTTTTGTGATCACATCCATGCTTTTTAGTTAAATACTTCCCTGAAACTATAGTTATGAAATATGCTTAATTTCATTCTTTTCATTTTTTGGTATGACTTTTAATATTTAAGTTATTAATCCACTTTGAATTTATTGTGGTAATCAGTGTAAGAAGCAGATTATCAGCCTAATTTCTAGGCAGTTAGGTACCACAGTGGATAGAATGTTAGATTGGAGTAAGGAAGAACCGAGTTCAAATTCATCTCAGTTATGGGTATGTAAACCATTGAATTCATTAAAAAAAAAAAAAACAAGTTTGGTGGTATGTTTATTATTTTATGAGAATAATTTGTGTATCATAATTATTAGTTTTTCTTATATATTTGATAGAATCATTGGTTAACCCTTATAGATTTTTTCTTTGATTTTCCTTTACTGGTTAAAAGCATTTTGTGAGACTGAATTGCTTAAGGTTTCTTTAATATCTTGATAAATATTTGTTTCTTTATTAAAAAATAAACTCTCCATTTACTTCAGACTCAGTTTTCCTGCCACACAGCTGGGTATAATAGTTTCTGGTAACTTAAAAAAAATCCATTTTGATTTTTCTTTTTAAATTTTTATTTTGGAAATTTGATTTTTTGCTCTTTAACAAAGTTGTTGATTTTGTTAGTCTTTTCAAAGAACTGGCTTTAATTATGTTAATTATTTCTGAAATTTTTATATTTTCCAGTTTTTCTTTTTTCTAATTATGGTTTCCTATTTTGTGATTATATCAGATTTTTATATTATTTTCTAATTTTAGTGATATATTTAGCTCATTGATGACTTCTTTTTTTCTTTTTTCAAATACTTGTTTTGAGAAACATGTTTTTCCTCTAGAGACTTCTTCAACTGTTTCCCAGAATATTTTGTATACTGTTTTATTGTCATTGTTTTCCACATAAATATTCATTGTTTCTCTGATTTGTTCTTTAATATTCTTTTTAATTTGCATCATTATTAAAACTTCATTTGTGAATATATCTTTTGCTTGGGTTGCCTGTATTAATGGTGGTTATGCTGCTCAGTGGTACTTGACTCTTCATGACCCCATTTGAGATCTTTTTGGCAAAGATATTGGAGCAGTTTGTCATTTCTTTCTCTAGCTCATTTTACAGATAAGGAAACAGAGGATAAAGTGACTTGCCAGTGTTGCACAGCAAATAAACATCTGAGACCAGATTTTAGCTTAGGCCTTCCTGATTCCTGGTCCAGCACTCTATACACTGTGCCACCTCACTGCCTACTCTTTATTGTTATGGTGTGTGAAGGATGTTAAAATTTTTCATTTTTTTTATCATTGTTCTGGGTCCTAACATATTATCTTTTTTTACATGTCATGTAGAACCATAAAAGAGGTTTGCTTATTCTTTTAAGTTTCCTTTCAGATGATGTCTTTCAATTAGTCTAGTTCTACATTTTTCACTCTAATCGATTTGTTCAAATATGAGACCTTTTTTGCAATGCAACTAACTTTTTAGTCATAGAATTAGATGTTATGCCATTTGGTAGATATCTGTTTATTGAATAATTATGCCATAACCTCTAGTTGAATTTCCGTGGCTTCAGGCTAATGGGCCAGCTCATATCTAGATAAACTTAAGCATAAGTGTTCAGTGATTTATTGTAATAGCAAGGACCCCTGACATACATAGGAGGGCCTGGTGTACAGGTCCTTATATCTTCTTTTCTAAAAGGAGAGCGACTTTTCAGGGGTCAACGGTCTACAAAATAAATCTCCCCTAATCAAGCTTCCCTTAATGGGCAGACCCATTAATGGGTGATGAAGACCTTTAACTCTCATTAACATAATTAACATTACACTTATGAACGTCTCATTTCACTCCAACTTGAACCTCAACTAAGAGAATACTAATGTTAAGCTGACTTCTAATATCTATTATTAATATTTTGAAAATTATATTATTGTAAAAATGGAGATAATGTTATTGCACTCTACTGTAACTCCAGTACTGTAACATTTGATCCAGTGGGTCAAATGAAAAAATGGATATGAAACCCTATATGACCTTAATTCATTTTATATATTAGAATAGGTTCAAATTATATTTGTTTAAATGATAAATCTTCAAGAAATATGAAGATTTGGTTGCTTGGTTATGCTTTTTTAGCATAACAATCTCATTTAGACTGAATTTTCAGTTCTTTAAATGTTTTTGCATTTCGTGAAATTTATTTCATGAAAACTATTTGAAGAAAATTTAGAGAGTTTAGTATAATAAGGTAATAGGATTAAATTAATTTATTCAATTTTAAATTAATTTTTCAAAGAAATAAATTGCTTGTTTATTATGTATATGTATACATATGTGTGTATACATACATACCCACACACAGAGCGGGGTAAGGGTAGGATCATGAGTTTGAGACAAAACCACCCAGCCCCATTTTAGCCTTGATATCTTAACTAGATATTCTTACAGGCTTGAACTCAATAGGAAAAACTTTAAACTGAAATGTTGGTGTACAAGAGTTTTGTTCAGGTAGGCCAAGGAAACTCAGATATGTCCAAAGGATTGCCCATAAATTTTCAAATGAAGAAATTCAGAAGTTACAGGAGTTGGAACAAGGATGTCATTGTAGCATATATCTGAAGAGGAGCTGCAAGGGAAGCATGGTAGGCCGAAGAGGAGGAGATGAAGGAGAGACTTCATTTCAGCTCTGGAGAATCCTTCTCCTCCAATCCCTCTCTCTGGAAGGACATATTATAAGATTTTAAATGACTGGTAGAGGTGGTATTTCCAGTTCTCCCATCAGTATACTGAAAAACATCTTTAGATCAGATGACAAGATGATAAGAGTCAAAGATAAATACAGGTTCATCATGCTCAGGAAAACTTCCTGAGTTTCCAATAATTAGGAGAAAAATCAGGAGCTGTAAGTATTCCCTTTTCCTAATGTACTTTTTAAACTTAAGTTCACTTTTCTCTGGAATCTGTATTTACTTGAGAGAAGAACTTTTGAGATTATGGTTTTGTGACTTTTCTTAATGTACTATCTCATTAAATATTCTTTTCTCTCATCTACTTATGGTTAGATCAACAAATTATTAACTGATAATCCTAATGGGAAGAATAATGGTATTGACGCTAGGGCCAATAGCATTAGAAAATAATCCCCTTGCCTTGACCCTTGGAAATGTAGCCAAGATATGGGGACCCAAATTAGGTAATTAAATGGGAATGGGAGTTGGGATAGAAATGATTAAGAGTTTGCATGGGATACATTTCCCACCCTAAGAGTTCTAGGGATGACTAACTAGATACAGAGCTAGTTTATATAGAATACAACAGTAAGATCAATCAGCATTTGAATTGAATTCCTTAATGTCATTTTTGCATATGCATTAAATAATTATTATAAATACAAGATCTGTGAGTCCTATTTAGCAAAAGTTTTAGGTGTGGGCCTAGCAATGGTATTTTTTCTTTGTTGTTGTCAATTATTATCTGATAACCAGAATACAATTAAAGAGATTCCTCAACAAGTTTGTTTTGGGGTGATGATTTTTTGGACCATAAGAAGTATTAGATAACATTTGAGAGGATGTTAATATGAGTGTTAAAGAATTTAATTCCTTCCAACTTTAAAGTAGTTTGGTCTGCAATGGTGGAGAGAATGTCCACAATTATGAATGTCTTTGAATTATTAAATCATAATAAAATGATATGCTGTCAAGACTATAAATGATTGATCAGCTAAACTTCGGTATTTTTAGTAAATAGTCAAGCTTTATTAACAAAGCCCTAGTACCACTTATCAAATTAAATTTCTAATCTTTATTATTTTTTATTTTAGATAAATGGCTTATTAAGTATTTACATTGGAACTATATATATATAATGCTACACACATATATATGCATGTATGTATATATGTGTATGTGTGTTTGTGTGTGTATATATGTATTTATATATACAAAACCTTTGAAGAGAGGTAGAGAGATTTTTTTTTTAAATACTCCTGTTAATGCACAAATAACATATTTGGGAAGAATAAGAATACAAATGATTTTAAGTTTTATACATAATTAACTGGTCATAGTGATGAAACCACAAAAATGCAGAATATTAGACACAAAGTCAGGAAGACATGAGTTTCTACCTTGCCTTAGTGTGACCTTGAACAAAATATTTAACTTCTCTAAACCTTTGTTTCCTTATCTATAAAATGCAGATAATGTTAGAACCTACCTCACAGGCTTGTTGGGAGTATCAAGTGAAATAATATATGTAAAATGCTTTGCAAAGGTTAAAGTACTATTGTTATATTTAAAATATTATAGTTGATTTTAAATGTTAGTCTGGAGTCAATTAGATGCCGTACTCTTCTTTAATAATTGGATAATTGGACCTCAGAAATACTAGTCCTCAATTTTCAAGAAGTTAATATACTCAATAAAAATGTTCTATAATTTAAAAATATCTATCCATTTTATCCACTTCATTTTCATTACTTTTCTTCAATCTTCTAGAGAGATAATGCAAGCTGGAGAAATGTTGAGTAATTATAGAGAATCTTGGACTACGTTAAATCCTTACCAAAAGAAATTCTGAGTTGACTTTAATTCCTTTTGAAAAGTTCATTATAGCAAAAGAGAAAAAGAGAGAAAGGAAAGAAGGAAAGAGGAAGGAAGGAAGCAAAGGAAGGAAGGATAGAATGAAAGAAGGAAGGAGGAAAGGAGGGAAGGAGGGAAGGAAGAAAAAAACATTTTAAACTCAGCCACATGTGACAGTTGCATCACTGTTGAAATCACTTATGTCCATTGAAATTGCTTGTGTCTGGTAAAAAAGAATCAGCCCCCTGCAACTACTGATAGCAATAGCTCTTTGAAACAAGACTCTTTGTTTCTTGAATGGGTGGAAAAAGGCTACAGTTGCTTAAAAAAAGTCAGGGCATTTTATATGCATGCCAATAACCCTGGAATTATCCCAAATCAGCCTTTTTGGGGATCAACATTCATGCATATGACAACTCTATTACTACCCTAAATATAGAGGAACATGATTCCTTTAAAAGATGAAGACAACCATTTATGGTGCCTGCTAATGAAGAGTACTGCTTTGTTTAAATCATCCTTCCTATATTTATATCATGCTGCCTCCTCATGGAGAATGCTATTGCTTTCATTTATTTCCATTTCAAGACCATGCTTTACATTCTCTTGAGATCTCATGTTGTTGTTGCTTTTTCACAGGAAGTTTGCCTGTCTAACAACACTTTCGACTTTATTGCAGTGAAGGTAAAAGCATTGAGCAACCTCTTGATGAACTCCATTATGAAGTTTCTTAGGAAGCTAGATGTTGCTTCACTTACCTATGGTAGAAACTTTAAAAGCTGAATTTTTTTCAGACAAATTCACTCCATTTTCATTTCTCAAAATATGATATTTCACAGCAAAAGTTCACATAATTCACAGCTAATAGCCCTGATATGGACAAGCACAGATAAATATAAGATTACTCATAACATTCAGTATGTATTTTCAATCACTTTATTGTGCCGACTATGTGACAGACACTGGTAAGTGTAGGGGACGCCAAAAAGAAATGGAGTTCTTGCCTTCAAGAAGCCTACATATTACATCACAATAAAATCAAATGTGATATGGTAATCTGTAACTGATAATTTTAGAAATAGAAAATTTGGAGGGAATAATTAGAAGAGGAAGGAGAGTGAATGTAATATTTTAAAAATGCTAATGCTAGATCAACAGTAAATATTAGACAGGAGTTCATAACCACTTTTGTATCATGAACTCCTTTTGGCAATCCAGCAAAATTTATGAACCCAATGTTGTAAGAAAATTTTTAAGTGTATAAAGTAGGGACTTCCAGGAGCCAATATGGGGAAGTAAGCAGTAAGTTACTGTCACCCTCCAATAATGACCTATAAAAACCAAAAAATAACACTCCAGGAAAAATCCTGGAACAATTGAGCCAGTGAAAAAAATGTTTTATAACCCAGGAAACTTAGAGGATCAGCAAGAAAGGACCATTTCACTCTGGTAAAAGGGGAGCATATTCAAGGAAAGGAAGTGTTCCAGAAAGCCAGCATCAAGCCCCACCTCAGCAAACCAGCAGGAGATCCTGAACCCCAGGGTGGTGTAGCAGACAAACACCAGCACTAGGATGCCCCACGTGCCTTAACATAGCCAGGATTGAGTGGCAGACTCCATCTTGGGGAACCATCATTTGTGCTGGTGCAGCCCTGGGTGGACAGGTGTCCTCCAAAACAGGAACTTGCCATGCTATAGTGCAGCCTTGGGTGGGTAGGCAACCTCCAGCAGAAGACCTTCAAAAGCTTCTGTATATCTTAGGATGAGCAGGCATCCTCCAGCAGCCAGACCTACACATGCTTCAGTGTTGCCACCCAGGAATGCAGAAAAGCCCCACCTGCCCTCATCACATGCCAGACACTATCACTAAGATTCAAGCTCAGCACAAGGAAGTTGACAGACCCTTACAGCCTCCAGCTGAAAGTACTTGAGGCCCCAGCACACAAAGTTAATGACCAGGTGACCAGGCCCTTGAACCCAGCACAAGAAGCTTGCAAAAGGAGTAGAGCCTAGATGGTGGAGGAACACTACCACTTTCTAGAGTGCTGCCTCCAAGCCTACCCAAATACCTATAAAAGTGGCTCTAAACAAATTCTGGAGCTACAGAACCTACAGAATGGTGGAGTGAAACAAACTTCCAACCTCAAAGGTCACCAGGAAGTGCCAGGGTGGGGGCAGGGTTCAGTTCAGGTGGGTTGCATCAGCACAGACAGGACCTGAGCAGGCCTTGGTGAGATGGAATCTCTCATACCTGTAGCAGTTTCCAGATTTCAAGACACCAAAATGCTGAGGACAAATTGGAAGATCAATGGGACCAGTACAGGAGAGTCAAATGGTCTGGTCCAAGCCCAGGGTGACAGAGGCAACAGAGGATGGAGGAACTCATGGCAGCCACAGCAGCAGCAGGGGCAGGTGCAGCCACTGTTTCTGGAGCTCAAGGCCCACAGATTGTGGGGGGCATCAAGTAACTGACAGTACACTCCCCACCCCAACTGGAAGCAAAGAATTACCTTGATAAAGAGCTCAAATTCAAATAAATGGCTGAGGAAATGAGCAAAAACCAGAAAAAAAATCAGATTATAGAATCTTATTTTGGTAACAAGGAAGATCAAAGCATTCTAACAGAAGAAAACAAAGTCAAAACTCCTCCTTCCAAAGCCTCCAAGAAAAATATGAATTGATTTCAGGCCATTAAAAAGCTCAAAATGGATTTTGAAAATAAAATAAGGGAAGTAGAGTGAAAAATTGGGAAGAGAAATGAGAGTGATGCAAGAAAAACATGAAAAATGAGTCAACTGCTTGCTAAAGGAGACCCAAAAAAAATGCTGAAGAAAATAACACTTTGAAAAATAGACTAACCCAAATGGCAAAAGAGATCCAAAAAAGTGGAGGAGAAGAATGCCCTAAAAAGCAGAATTGTGAAGATGAAAAAGGACATTTAAAAGCTCATTGAAGAAAATGATTCCTTAAAGATTGGAATGGAGCAGATGGAAGCTAATGACATTATGAAATATCAAGAAATTATAAAACAAAATCAAAGGAATGAAAGAGAAACAGACAATGTGAAATACCTCACTGGGAAAAAAACTAGCCTGGAAAACAGAGCCAGGAGAGACAATTTAAAAATTATGGGACTACCTGAAAACCATGGTCAAAAAAAGAGCCTAGACATAATCTTTCACAAAATTATCAAGGAAAACTGCCCTGATAGTCTAGAACCAGAGAGTAAAATAAATATTGAAAGAATCCACCAATTCCCTCCTAAGAGAGATCCAAAAAAAACCCTGCTAGCAATATTACAGACAAATTCCAGAGTTCCCAGGTCAAGGAGAAAATGCTGCAAGTTGCTGGAAAGAAAAAAATTCTAGTGTTATGGAAATACAATCAAGATAAAACAAGATCTAGTAGCTTCTACATTAAGGGATCAAAGGTCTTGGAATATGATATTCCAGAAATCAAAGGAACTAGGATTAAAACCAAGAATCATCTACCCAGCAAAACTGAGTACAATACCTCAGGGGAAAAAATGGAAATTCAATGAAATAGAACATTTTCCAGCACTCTTAATGAAAAAACCACAGCTGAATAAAAAATTTGAATTTCAAACACAAGAATCAAGAGAAACATGAAAAGGTAAACAGGAAAGAAAACTCATAAGGGACTTACTAAAGTTGAACTGCTTACATTCCTACATGGAAAAATAATACTTGTAACTCTTGAGACTTTTCTCAGGATTTGAGTAGTTGGAGCGATTATATACATATAGACAGATGGCACAGAGGTAGTTGAACAGGAAGGGATATTATGTACAAAAGTAAAATTGAAGGGTGAGAGAGGAATATATTGGGAGAAAAGAGAGAGGAATGGAATGGAGCAAATTATCTCACATAAAAGAGGCAAAAAAAGTTTTTCAATGGAAGGAAAAGGGGGGAGTTTAGAGGGAAAAAGTGAAACTTAGTCTCATCACATTTGGCTTAAGGAGGGAATGGCATGCACACTCAATTTGGTATGAAAATCTATCTTACGCTACAGGAAAGTAGGAGATAAAGGGATAAGTGGGATGTGGGGAGATGATAGAAGGGAGGGCAAATAGTAGGAGGGAGTAATTAGAAGCAAACATTTTTGGGGAGGAACAAGGTCAAGAGAGAAAATAAAATAAATGGAGGCAGGATAGGATGGAGAGAAATATAGTTAGTCTTTCACAACATGATTTTTATGGAAGTCTTTTGCATAACTACACATGCATTACCTATATTGAATTGCTTAGCTTCTCAGTGGAGATGGATGGGGAGGGAGGAAGGGAGAGAAGTTGGAACTCAAAGTTTTAAAAACGAATGTAAAAAATTGTTTTTACATGCAACTGGGAAATAGGAAATACAGGTAATGAAGTATAGAAATCTATCTATCCCTATAAGAAAATAGAGCAGATGAGGATAAAGGAAGGAAGGGGTGTGATGAAAAGAAGGGCAGATTGGAGGAAGGGGTAACCAGAAGGCTCAGTGTCGTGGAGTGGGCATGGGGAGAGATGGGAAGAAAATTTGGAGCTCAAAATCTTGTGGAAACTCAAGATAAATAAACAAATAAACAAACAAACAAATAAATAAATAAATAAATGGATGGATGAATGAATGAATGAATAAATAAATAAACAAACAAGCAAATAAATAAATGAATGAATGAATAAATAAATAAATAAATAAATAAACAAGCTTGCAACAGTGCCCAAAAGCAGAGCTCAACTTTAAAAGCCAGGTAATACACAAAAATGGTGAGCAAAAGGCATAAACAAACACTGACCATAGACTCTTTTGTGGGGACAGTGAAGATCAAAGCACAAACTCAGAAGAAGGCAACATTATCAATATGTCTACATGTGAAACCTCAAAGAGGAATATGAACTGATCTGATGGCCAAAAAGCCTTCTTGGTAGAGCTTAAGAAGGATTTCAAAAGTCAAATAGAAGATATAGAAGAAAAATTGGGGGGAAATTAGAAATGTGCAAGACAGAATCAACAGCTTGGAAAAGGAAGGATCAAAATTGACTATAATAAACAATTCCTTAAAAATTACAATTGGGCAAATTGAAAGAAAATACACTGAAGAAAGCAATTCCTTCAAAAGTAAAACTGGCCAAATTGCAAAGGAGAAACAAAAGGTAACTGACAAAACAATTTCTTGAAAATTAGAATTAGATAAGTGGAACTTAATGATTCTATGAGACATCAAGAATCAGTGAAACAAAATTCAAAAGAATAAAATGAAAATACCACATTGGAAAAACAACTGATATGGAAAACAGATCCAGGAGAGATCTCATCTATTGAGGGAGAAAGTAGAAAGAGTTGATTGTGCCTGAATACAGAATGAAACAACTTGTTTTCCACTCTCTTTGGTTTTTTTGACTTATTTTTTGTCTATGTTTTCTTTCACAACATGACTATTACAGATATTTTTAGCATGAGTGCACATATATAACCTATATAAAATTGCTTGCTTTCTCAATGGGGGGTGAGGGGAGGGAGGGAGAAAAAGATAGAATTTAGAACTCAAAGTTCTGAAAACAAACGCTAAGAATGTTTGTACATGTAACTGGGGAAAATAAATACTAAATAAATACAAAACAAATGAAAAAAAAACCAGAATTATTCATCTACCTGAAAGCCACAATAAAAAAAGTGTTCTGACAGCATTTTTCAAGAAATTATCAAGGAAAATTGCCTTGGCATCCAAGAGCCATCAGGTGAAATAGCCATTGGAATAATCTACCAATTATCTCCTGAAAAAGAAACCAAAATGAAGACACTAAGCACTATTATAGCCAAATTTCAGAATTATCATGTCAAGGAGAAATCACTGCAAGCAAAAAGAAAGAAATAATTTAAACATCATGGAACCACAGTCAGGATTATGTAGTACCTAACAGCTTCTACATTAAAGTATCTGAGGGCTAGGAATATGATATTTCATAAGGCAAAGGAACTTGAATTGCAATCAGGAATCAAATACTCAGCAAAACTGAGCATGATCTTTCCAGGGAAGGGATGAACATTCAATGAAATATGTGAATTCAAAATTTACTGATGAAAACTCCAGAGCTCAACAGAAAATTTGATCTTTAAGTACAAGACCCAAGAGAAGCAGAAAAAGGTAAACAGGAAAACCAAGGTTATTCAATAAGGTCATATTGTTTACATCCCTATATGGGAAGATAATATTTATAAGTCTTAAGAATCTGTCTTTATGATATGTAGAAAGGGTATACATAGACAGAGGAAGTAGGTTGAAGTTGACTTTGATTTGATGATAAAAAATTAATTAAGGGGTGGAAAAAAGATTGTACTGGGAGAAGACAAAAGGAGGAAAATGAAAAGGGTAAATTATATCATATGAAATGGTGCAAAGATCTCTTACAGAAGAGGAAAAGAAGAGAGGGAGATGACCATTGTCTGAACCTTACTCTCATCATATGTGGCTCAGAGAGGGAAAAACACACACCCTCAATTGGTTGTAAAAATCTTTATTACCCCAGAGGAAGTAGGAGGGAACAGGTGAAAGAAAATGGAGGGGGTTGATAAAAGGAATCGAGAAAGTAGTAGGAGAAAGGAAAAAGAAAAGGGAGTGGGAATGATAGAAAAGAGGGCAGACTGAGGGAGGCAGTAGTCAGAAGCAAAACACTGGTGAAGAGGGAAAGGAGGAAAGGAGAGAGAAAAGCATAAATGTGGCAAACATGGGAAGAAGGGAACGACAAAATTAGTAATTGTAATTGAATATGAATGGGATGAACTCTCCAATAAAACAGAAGAGAATACGAGAATGGATTAAAAAACATATTCCAACAATTTTTTGTTTACAAGAAACACATTTGAAACAGAGAGATACGTGCAGAGTAAAGATACAGGGCTGGAGCAGAATATTTTCTGCTGTGCCTGAAATTAAAAAAAAAAAAAAACAAACAGAGGGTAACAATCCTGATCTCAGATAAAGCAAAACCTAAAATAGATGTAATTAAAAGAGATAAGGATGGAAAATCTATCCTGCTAAAAGGTACCATAGACAAGGAAGTAATATCAATACTTATTGATATTAACATATCAATGTTAAAATATTGCATCTAGTGTTATATAGCATCCAAATTCTTTTTTTATAAGAGCTATTTTATTTCCAAAAAGTCATATAAGTCTGATTTTTGACCTATATTTTAGTTTATTTTTAAAAAAATATTTATTTATTTATCTTGTTTTCAACATTCATTTCCACAAAATTTTGGGTTTCAAATTTTCTCCCCATCTCGCCCCTTCCTCACTCCATAACACCTTGCATTCTGATTACCACTTCCCTCAATATGCCTTCCCTTCTATCACACCTCTCCCTACCTTTATCCCCATCTTCTCTCTTTTCTTGTAGGTCAAGATAGATTTCTATACCTCATTACCTGTATTTCTTATTTCCTTGGTGTATGCAAAAACATTTCTCCACATTCCTTCCTAATACTTTGAATTCCAACTTCTCTACCTTCCTCACTCCCCACCCATCCCCACTGCGAAGTTAAGCAACTCAATATAGGCTATATATGTGTAGATTTGCAAAAGATTTCCATAATAGTCATGTTGTGGAAGACTAAGTATACTTCCCTCCATCCTATTCAACCCCCCCTCATTTATTCTAGTCTCTCTTTTGACCTTGTCCCTCCCTATAAGTATTTACTTCTAATTACTCTCTCTTCCCATTTGCCCTCCCTTCTATCATATATCTCATCCTACTAGTCCCCTTATCCCCTACTTTTTTATAGTGTAATACAGATTTTCATACCAAATTTAGTGAGTATGTTATTCCATCCTTACGCCAAATGTGAAGAGAGTAAACTTTTCCCTCTCACCTCCTCCCTTTTCTCTTCCATGAATAAGCTTATTCTTGCCTCTTTTATGAGTGATAATTTTCCCTGTTCCATTTCTCTTCCCAATATATTTCTCTCACCTCTTAATTTTATTTTTCGATATCATCCCTTCTTATTCAATACACACGTATATATATATATATATATATATATGTGTGTGTGTGTGTGTGTGTGTGTGTGTGTGTGTGTGTGTGTGTGTGTGTGTGTGTAATTCCTCCAACTACTCAAATAGTGAGAAAAGTCTTAAGAGTTACAAATCTTATCTTTCCATGTAGGAATGTTGACTGTTCAACTTTAGAAAGTCCTTTATGATTTCTATTTCATGTTTACCTTTTCATTCTTTTCTTGATTCTTGTTTTTGAAAGTCAAATTTTCTTTTCAGGTCTGGTCTTTCATCAAGAATACTTGAAAGTCCTCTATGTTGTTGAATGACCATTTTTTCCCTGAAATATTATACTCAGTTTTGCTGGGTAGGGGATTCTTGGTTTTAATCCTAGTTCCTTTGACTTCTGGAATATCATATTCCAAGCCCTTGATCCCTTAATGTAGAAGCCACCAGATTCTGTGTTATCCTGATTGTGCTTCCACAATACTTGGATTGTTTCTTTCTAGCTGCTTGTAATATTTTCTCCTTGACCTGGGAACTCTGGAATTTGGCTACAACATTTCCAAGAATTTCTCTTTTTGGATCTCTTTCATGAGGTGATCAGTGGATTCTTCGAATATTTATTTTACCCTCTGGTTCAAGAATATGAGGACAGTTTTCCTGGATAATTTCATGAAAGATGATGTCTGGGCTATTTTTTTTGATCATGACTTTCAAGTAATCCCATAATTTTTAAATTGTCTCTCCTGGATCAATTTTTCAGGTCAGTTGTTTTTCCAATGAAATATTTCATATTATCTTCTATTTTTTTTTTCATTCTTTTGGTTTTGTTTTGTAATTTCTTGGTTGCTCATGAAGTCATGAGCTTCCATCTGTTCCATTCTAATTTTTAAAGAACTATTTTCTTCAGTGAGCTTTTGAACCTCCTTTTCCATTTTGCTAATTCTGCTCTTTAAAGCATTCTTTTTCTCATTGACCTTTTGGGCCTCTTTTGCCATTTGAGTTAGTCTATTTTTGAAGGTGTCAGTTTCTTCAGCATTTTTTTTAGTCTCCTTTATCAGACTATTGACTTGATTTTCATGGTTTTCTTGCAGCATTCTCATTTCTTTTCCCAATCTTTCAACCACCTCTATTACTTGATTTTCAAAATCTTTTTTGATCTCTTCCATGACTGAGACCACTGCATATTCATTTTAGAGTTTTTTTATACAGAAGCCTTGACTTTTAAGTCTTCTTGTGAAGACCTAAATTGTTCCTCCTCATCTGAAAGGATGGAAGAAAATACCTTCTCATCAAGAAAGTAACTTTCTATTATCTTATTCTTTTTCCTTTGGGGGGACATTTTCCCATCCAGTTACTTGACTTCTGAATCCTTTGTCAAGAAGAGGGTCCTAGTGCTCCTCCTCCTCCCCAGGACCCAGCTCAGGGCTGAGATTTAGATCAGCTTATGAGTTCCCCCAGGGCATTGGTTGGAAGGCAGGGCCATCACTCAAGGCTGAGAATCAGATTAGCTGCTCAGTTGCCCCAGGGGCCTTAGGCAGCAGGTAGGATACCACTCAAGGATGAAATTTATATCAACTGCTTAATTCCCTCAGGAACTCTAGGTGGAGTGTTCCAAAAATGGAAGCTGCAGTTTCAGTGGCTGCTGCAGGATGTCCAGACCAAGCTCTCCTCTCCTGGGTGAAGGAGCCCTCTCACTGACCTTTGATGTTCTCTGGGGCATTTGTGGGTTGAGCAATCTGTGATCTGCTTTTGCTGCCTGGTGGCTCCCTGAAGTCTGTTCAGGGTCCTGCCCCTGCCACATTGGGCTGTGTTCTGTGCTTCCTGGGCTGTGCTGTGTGCACTCTGCTCTTCCTAGGCTCTAGCATTGATATTTTTAGAGGAGAAGTTACAGGAAGGAATAGACAGCAAAACTACAGCAGTGTGAGAGCTCAATCTCTCTCTCTCTCTCTCTCTCTCTCTCTCTCTCTCTCTCTCTCTCTCTCTCTCTCTCTCTCTCTCTCTCCTAGATAAATCTAACCATGAAATAAAAAAAAAAAAGTTAAGTAGGTGAATATAATCTTAGAAATTAAGATATGGTACACATTTGGAGAAAAATGAATGGGGATAGAAAGGAATATATCTTCTCCTCAGTGGTACATGGAACCTGCACAAAAATTGACCATGTATTAGGGCATAAAAACACACAATTCAATGCAGAAAGTGAGAAATATTAAATGCATCCTTTTCCGATCATGGTGCAATAAAAATTGCATGTAATAGAGGACAATGGAAAGATAAACAAAATAGTCTAATCCTAAAGAATGAGTAGGTCAAGGAATGAATCATAAAAGCAATCAAACTTCATCCAAGAGAATGACAATAATGAGACATTCCAAAATTTATGGGATTTTGCCAGACCATTTCTTAGGGGAAACTTTATATCTCTAAAAGCTTACATGAATAAAATAGAAAAAGAAGAGATCAATGATTTGGGCATGAAACTAAAAAGACAGAAAAAGAACAAATTAAAAATTCTGAAATCAAAGGAGAGATTAATAAAATTGAAATTAAGAAAACTACTTGAACTAATAAACACAACTAGGAGTTGATTTTATGAAAAAAACTAACATAGTAGATAAGCCTTTGGATAATTTAACTAAAAGACAGAAGAAAATGAAATTACCAGAAACAAAAGTTGAAAGAAAGAATTCACCACCAATGATGAGGGAGTTAAAACAATTATTAGGAGATATTTTTGTTCAACTGGGTGCCAATAAATCTGACAATCTTATTGAAATAGATGAATATTTACGATAACATTGATTACCCAGATTAACAGAAGAGGAAATAATTTTATTTAAAAAAGAAAATGAACAAGCCATCAATGAACTCCCCAAGAAAAAATCTCCAGGGCCCAGTGGATTTACAAGTGAATTTGGCCACACATTTAGATAAAAATAGTTCCAATATTACATAAAATATTTGGAAAATAGGTGAAGAAGGAATCCTACTGAATTCTTTTTATGTTGTAAATATGATGCTGATACCTGAATCAGGAAAAGCAAAGTAAAGAAAGAAAATTATGGGCCAATTTCAAGAATGAATAAAAATATAAAAATTTTAGATAAAATATTAGCAAGTAGATTACAGCAAGTTATCATGAGGATATTACACTATGACCAGTTAGGATTTATACCAGGAATGTAGGGCTGGTTCAATGTTAGGAAAGCTGTCAGTGAATTGGTCATATGAATAACAAAATTAACATAAATCATATGATTATCTCAATTGATACAGAAATTTTTTTTTGACAAAACACAACACCATTCCAATTAAAAACAATAGAGAGCATAGGAATCAATGGAGTTTTTCCTTAAATTGATAAATAGCCTTTGTCTAAACCCATCAGCTGGCATCATATATAATGTTGATAAGCTAGAAGCATTTCAAATAAGATCAGGAGAGAAACAAGAATGTCCATCATCACTACTGTTAATCAGTTTTGTACTAGAAATGTTAACTTTAGGAATACAAAAAAGAAATTGAAGGAACTGGAATAGACAATAAAGAAACAAAGCTAACATTCATTGCAGATAATATGGTGGTATTAGAGAATCCTAGAGAGTCAACTATAAAAGCACTTGACATAATAAACAACTTTATTATAGTTGCAGGATATAAAATAAACCCAGGTAAATCATTGGCATGTCTATATATTACAAACAAAGCCCACCAGCAAGAGAAAGAGACATTTCATTTCAAAATAACTGTAGACAATATAAAACTTTTGGGAGTCCACTTGCCATGGGAAACTCAGGAACTATGTGAACACAATTACAAAACATGTTTCGGACAAATAAAGTGAGATCTAAATAATTGGAAAAATATCAGTTGCTCATGGGTAGGCTGAGCTAATGTAAAAAAGACCAACTCTACCTAAATTAATTTGCTTATTCAGTGCCATAGCAATCAACCTACCAAAAATCATTTTATAGAACTAAAAAAAAAATAAAATTCATCTGGAATAACAAAAGGTCCAGAATATTAACGAAAATAAATGCTAGGGAAAATAGCCTAGCTACACCAGATCTGAGAACAGTGTTATAAAGCAACAATCATCAAAACTGCTTGATACTGGCTAAGAAATCAAGTGGTAGATCAATGTAATAGGAGGTACACAAGACACAGTAGTCAGTGATTATAGTAATCTGTTACTTGATAAACCTAAACACTCTATCTTCTTGGATAAAAATCTCACTATTTGACAAAAACTGCTAGAAAAACTGGAAAACAGTATGGCAGAAACTAGGCATAGACTAATATCTCACACAGTTTACCAGGATTAAGTCAAAATGGATATATGATTTAGACCTAAAGGGTAGAACTATAAGCAAGTTAGAAAACCAAGGAATGGCTTACTTGTTGGATCTGTAGAAAATGGAAGAATTTATGACCAAACAAGAGCTAGAGAACATTATGAAGCATAAAATGGATAATTTTGATTACATTAAATTCAAAAGTTTTTGCACAAACAAAAGCCAAGGTAATCAAGATTAGAAGGGAAGCAGGAAGTTGGGAGACAAGTCAGTGTCTCTGATTTCTAAAATATATAGAGAACTGAGTCAAATTTTAAGAGCACAAGTCATTCACCAATTGATAAATGGTCAAAGGATATGAACAGGCAGTTTTCAGAGAAATAAATTAAAGCTACCTTTAGTCATATAAAAATATTCTAACTCTACTGATCAGAGAAAGGTAAATTAAAGCTACCCTATGATTCCATATCAAACATCCCAGATTGGTTAATATAACAAAACAGGAAAATTATGAATATTGGAAGCCTGGGAAAACTGGAACAGTGATGTGTTGTTTGTGGAGCTGTGAACTGATCCAAGCATTCTGGAGAGCAATTTGGAACTATACTCAAAGCGCTGTATAACTATGCGTACCCTGTGTCTCAGTAATAACACTTCTAGGTCTAGTATCCCAAAAAGATTATAAAACAGAAAAAAAGAACCTCCATATACAAAAATATTTATAGCAGCTCATTTTTTTTGTGGTGGCCAACAATTGGAAACAGAAGGCATGTCCATCAATTGAGGAATGGCTGAACAAGTTGTGATGTATGAATATAATGGAATACTCTTGTTCCATAAGCAATGGTAAGCAGGTAGATAATTCAGAAAAACCTGGGAAGATTTACATGAACTGATGCTGAGTGAGGTGAGTAGAACCAGGAGAACATTGTGCACAGTAATAGTAATATTGTGAGATGATCAACTTTGATAGATTTAACTCTTCTCAACTGCAGTGATCTAAGACAATGATCTAAGGCAAATATAAGACTCATGATGGAAAATGTTGTCCACATCCAGATAAAGAACTATGGAGCCTGAAAGAAGATTGAAGCATACTTTTTTTCTTTGTTGTTTCTTTCTCATGGTTGCAAATTTTGGTTCTAATTCTGTACAATATCACAAATATGGAAATATGTTTAATATGATTGCACATATACAGCCTAGATCAGATTGATTGCTCTTTTGGGGTTGGGGTATGGCAGGGACGTGGAGAAAATTTAGAACTCAAACTCTTATAGAAGTGAATGCTGAAAACTAAATAAAAAATATATTTTAAATGATGTTTTAAAAGTAAATTCTTGAAATGATGCACATTAGATTATAAATAAGATATCCATTATAAAATATAAGGTAACAATTTCTATTTGAATATTATTGAATTCTATTTGAATATGAATATTAATGTCAAAAGACATTAAAAACCAATTATGCAATTATGCCCTCAACTTCAGAGTCTTGCCTAAAAGCTGGGGTTTTCATGGAGGAGAGAAATATTTATCCTATGTAATTCCATCACAAAATCTAAAGGAAACTATAATCAAAGGCTGAAGTGGAAGAATTGAGACTGAAATTGTCTGTTGTTTGACAATTGTCTCTGAAATTATTTCTTCTTTTTGGTGTGGTACTTCTGAACAGTGTGATATAAGAGATTCTGAAAAATCTGACACCACAAAATACATCATTTGCCAGCTTGAAATTTCTACTTTAGTCAGTCTTTTGGATAAAAAAACAAAACAAAAAAAACTTGTTAAAATACAAATATTTATTTGGGATGGTTAATAATATAAGTGATTTTAAATTTCATGCATAATTAACTTATAGTGATAAAATAACAAAAATGCATTAACTGCTATGTGCAAAGCTAGATACTATGCATTCAAAAATAGGAAATGCTATAGTTTAGCTGAGTACAAATAGTTTAAAAAAAAAAGGCTTCTGATGGGAGTGGCAATAAGAATAAATAGCTCTGAATAATCCCCCTTGGAGTTCAGCACAGGTTGTATGTTGTGATATGAAGTTAATTGTATTATTATTTCATATAATTCCCTGTTATCATCACCACTGTTCTTCTTTAATCTAAAAATAAATCTGTTTATTTTTCTTTGAGCCAAGTTAACCTTGTTCTTTCAAGTTTCACTGGTAATAAGACACTTGGAAGTAGCCTAAGAAGCTGTCAAATTGTCTGAGTAGGGGAGCTGTATTACAGAAGGGACAGGGGCTCCAATGTGTACCTGTGTCTTTATATCCAAAGAGAATACCTAGTACAAATACAGAAATTTTTAGAAAAGACATTGAGAAGGAGATACCATCTGAAGAGAGCATTGAAAAGTTTCAGCAGTTAGAGAGATATGGAAGGAGTGCATATAAGGAATGTAAGTTTATAGGAGGGAAGGATTATTTTATTTTTGCCTTTGCAGTCCCCTATCACAGTGCCTAACATATAGTAGGTTCCTACAAAATATTTGTTAAGCTGAATGAGTAGAGAAGAAAGCACAATAAGGGCAGAAAACCAATGACAGCCTCAGTATAAAAATAAAATTCCCTACAATTAAAATTATGTAAAGCAGCATCAGAAGCAGTGATCTCCCTCTTTAGTAGATATTTTTGAGAAAAGGGAGCATGGATATTTTCTGAGTACCTTATGGAAGAGATGGATTGTGGTGGCATCAATAGAAATAGTAAGTTGTGAGAAAGTGAACATTTTTGGTGGAAGATGATCAATTGTGTCTCAAGGGGGAGATCAAGAATATATATGTGTGTGTATATATATACTTGGTAATAATTTTTGTAAAGGTACCAATTGAAGTCACGAGAGTGTATGGGACAAATAAAGAATAAAGTATAAAGAGAAAGGGAAAGTATCAAGGATAGAATTTGGGAGGCACTCACCTTAGGAGACATCAGGAGAGAAATGTAGTAAAGTACACTGATAAGGAAAACTTAACCAAATAAGAGGATAAATAATACAGTGCAGTGTTATAGAGAACAGAAGTTAAGGGAGGAAAGAAAGACAAGACAGGCAATAATACAGAAGAAAGAAAGGAAGAAAAGGAAGGAAGGAAGGAAGAGAAAGAGGAAAAATGAAAGTCAAAAAGTTTTGATAATTGATCATTTGAATAATTTGATAATTGAGAAAAATGAGTGGAATTTTGCAGCTAAGAAGTAAATAGTGACCTTTCAGTTGGAAGGAGGCTTACTATAGGGAGCAGAAGAGAAAGAGAATGATAGAGAAATGGAATTAGGGAATGTAAAGTATATTTTAGCAGAGAAGGTGCACTGTAATGGATAATACATTGAGTAATTTCAGGGTCAGGGAAGGTTGCTCTTGGGAAAGGGGCACACATAATTCAAATAATTTTGGGGAAAGACGTGAGTGAGAGGGGAAGAGTAAGGAAATCAGTGTTTATATAGTGCCTAATATGTGCCAGGCACTGTGCTAAGTGCTGTGTACAAATGCTACCTCATTTGATACTAATTACAACTCTGCCAGGTAGGTGCTATTATCATCCCTATTTTACAGTTGAGGAAACTAAGGCAAACAGAGGTTTTTTTTTTTAAATGACTTGTTTAGGATCACATAGCTAGTAAATGTCTGAGGCTTAATTTGAACTCAATTTTTCCTAACTCCAGGCCTAGTATTCTATTCATTGTGTTACAGCTAGTGAGGGAGGTTTGAGATATTAGGATACTATATAGTATAAAGAAAAGAACACTAGAATAAACTTTTAGCACATCATAATTGTTCATAGGTCAGACTTAGGTGTAGGTACCAATGAAAGATATTAAGGTGTTTAGGGAACACTAGTCTTAAAGTTATATTTGAAGCCACGAAAAAACTTCATTGGGAATAGACATCAAATGGTTACTTTCTTCCTTTTTTGCAATAAGTACATGCCATTCCAAGCCAAAATAATGCTTTGAATCTTTCAAGTTTTCCACTCCTAGTACCTTCATACAAGATCAGCACTTTATTTGATAAATATAATAGAGAGTGAAAGTAAGTGCTTTACTAATGCATTTTAATAGCTATTGTACACATTAATAAGAATTCGTCATATTTGTGATATCCTATTAGTGAACTCTCAGTAGGCTAAGAAACAAATTAAACCCATGCTTAAGTGTATGAGTGTATGAAGTGCATGTGTAGATGTATTTTATTAACATTTGTTCATGTGTAAGGAAGTTATCTGTGAAAGAAACCGTTAACTTTATAATCAGTTTCCAAGAAAAATGTAAAGAGTATGGATTGTTTCACACAGATGAGGACAAAGATGACCTTTGCCACTATTTCCCCCTAATTCTACCACCTCAAAATCTGAAGAATAATATAGTACAGCAAGACAAAAGGAACAGATACCCACCTCCAAGCCACTCATCTGGAATAATACCAGATATTCTCTATTTGATGATAACTCCCTACACCACAGATATCATATTATATTATTAAATGGACCAAAAATTATGATTCCTAGTATTCCCCCTTCCCATTCTAACATTGCTCCCATTCTATTGGTCACCCCTACCATCTACCTTTTTTTCTCGTACTCTCATGCTGATGAATGAGCTCTGGAAGAAGTTATACTGGGTCAGTGATAATTCTTGTAACCTAATTTCAATTGCTACAAGACAGTCTTTTAAATCTTTCTTTATTGACTCTAGAATGTTTCCCTAACAGTTCTACTTCTCTCATCAAATCACCCACATAACTTCCACCACCTACCTTCTTGGCAGAAGACTTTGTCTCCTATTTTATTGTGAAATATCAGAGTGACTGGCATATATTTGTTCCTTAACATTTGAAAAGTATTTTGATATGCCTTACTTTATTTGAATCTCACAAAAACTATGTGAGGAAGGTAATATGGTATTGTTAGCTTTATGTCACATGTGAGGAAATTGAGGCAAAGAGGGTTAAGTAACTTTTCAAAAGTCATATAGTTCATAAATGTCAGAGGTAGGCTTTACAGTCATCTGTTTCTGATTTAGTTCCTGTACCCTATCCAGTATGTCATGCTGATTCATGTTGAAAAAGAAATCAAGAGAAAATCAAGATCATAAATCCGGACCTCCCTCATCTTTCCTTCTCCATACCTCAACCTTCTCTAATTATCATACATTCTGTCATTTGCTCCAGTATCTAAAGGAGAGATTTCTACTTGCCTTGCCATGCTTCTATTTATGACCACATCCCTTCTTAGATTTTATGGGAGTTTTCTCCTTCAACCATTCCCTTTGTCTATTTCATTCAATTTCTCCCCACTCTACCCTTCCTTACAAATAAGTTTAAGTGGCCTCTAATCATTAAAACAAAAGAAAACAAAAAGGAACTTTCACTAGATCCTACCATCCCCCCGGACTACCACACTACAGTTCTGCATTTCCTAGCCAAAATCTTATGCTACTAAGGGTCATCTATCCTCACTGCTCATTTGAACCACCACTCATTTTTCAATCCCTTACAATGTGATTTCTGATATTATATTTCATTTTCATCTTTCTCAGAAATTTTGTCTTCCTTCAAGATTATTCTCAATTGCCACGGGCACTATAAAAGTTTACCTGATCCCACCAGCTTTGAGCACTCTCTGCCATCCCACATTATTTTAAATTTACTTATTCCATTTACAAAATGACTAAATTGGAAGCACAGAGAATGGTTAGAAAGCTGTTAATACTCCATGTGGTAAGTAATGAAAGCTTGAACTAGAGTTGTAAAATGGCAATTTAAATGGGAAGATCTTTCCCATTCATTGACAGGCCCATTTGACCTGCTAAAATCACATGGAAGACTAAGTCACATGTGGTAGGAGGTACCTGCTGAATGAGTGGAACAGGAAGAGTGGAGCAGAACTGAGAGGAAATTACTGAGAGCAGTTAGAGTAGAGGGAGAGAGAGGATATAGGCAAACAGACAACTAGACTCCTGACTGTTTGTTTGTGGGAAGGCCCCAGTGGAGGGGGTAGGGAGAGAGAGGCCTGGGATGTCCCCTGCAGTGATAGTGCATATTGACTTCTTGGCTATTATGATGGATTTAGCTTTCTGGTTTGGAGATTTGGATTTCTGATGTCTTAATACATGTTTTGCTTTCTACTTTTTATATGTTTGCCATTATGAACTATGCCAGCATATTCATAGGTGCCCTTGGTGCTGTGACTTTTGCCTAGGCAATACATTTAGTGTCATGAACAGGATCACAGAGTATGAAATCTCTATTTGAAGGCAGAAAGGATTTACAGGAAGAAATAGATATCCCACCATGGGAGGATTTATCATATTCCTCCCTAGCAAGGAAATGGGCTGAAAGCACTGGACCCTGTGAAATCTGGGAACTGAGGTTGCAGGAGGGAGAACCTACAGACTTGGAAAGTTATTTATAGGGAATATCAATAAAATCAGAGAAAGAGCTGGAAGGGGTATATAAGAGATGGATTTCATTATGTGTGAAAGCAGAGATGAACTGCTGTAGGAAAAAAAACAGATGGAAAAAGAGTGGTCTAGTTTGCATGGGAATTGTCAGTGTTCAGTCTCTCCTTTAAAAGAGCAAGCTGGTGGGCGGAGCCAAGATGGCGGAGTAGAAGGATGCATGTTTACGAGCTCCGAAACCAAAAGCCCATAGAATTAATGTAAAAAGAGTCCCCCATAACTTCTAGGTGAATACAAGGTGTGCAGAAGCAGAGTGGAAGAGATTTCCGTTCCAGGGAGCCCTGGAGACCCGTCCCCAGGGTCCGGCGCACCCCGGAAAGCAGACAACACCCCCAGCGCTGCCCTGGCAGAGGCCCCAGAGAAGCTGATCCGAGCAGGCTTCAGAGACGGAAGCTGAAGCAGCCGGGAAAGTCCCTCCGCCCACAGAAGCAGGTCAGTTAGAGAGGCCAGGCTGAAGGAGAGGGGAAGCAGGGCGTCTCCGTGACTCGGGCCCCCTCGGGAGGAAGCAGCGGCGGCAGAGACGGGGGCAGGAAGCGGCAGGGGCAGAGGTGTGGGCGGCGGCTGAGGCGGCAGCGGACCGGGACCCAGGAATCCCCCAGCGGCAGGCAGGATCTTCATTACGGAAGATTCCCGCATAAAACCGGACGGAGCTGAGCTTGGGAGACGGCCCTGCCCCCACCCCGCTCTGTTACTGAAGGCTTCTCCTTAAAGCCCCCAAGGGAGCAGGATTTGGGAGGCGGGCCCTCCACCCCGTCCCCACCCGTTCCATTCCTGAAAGTCTCTGCATAAAGCCCCCGAGGAATCAGAGTCTCGAGACGGCCCTGGCCCCACCCCAGCACCTGAACTAAAGCTCACTGATTGACAGCCAGCAGGAGGAAAGCCCATTTAAATCTCAGAGGCCAAGCACTAGCTCAGCAGATCCAGGTGGGGGTGGAAAGGAATCTCAGAAGTCAAGTAACTGGCTGGGAAAATGCCTAGAAAAGGGAAGAAAAATAAGACTTTAGAGAGTTTTTTCCAACAAATGCAAATGATCCCGACCTTTGGATCTGACGATGAGGACGTATCCTTGCTGTCAAGGAAAGTGGAGGACGGGGCCCCAGTACCCCAAACACCCCAGGAGGTGGCGGGTGGGCTCAGGCCCTGGAAGAGCTCAAAAAGGATTTTGAAAAGCAAGTTAGACAGGTGGAGGAAAAACTGGGAAGAGAAATGTCAGAGATGCAGCAAAAGTATGAAAACCGGGTCAATACCTTGGTAAAGGAGACCCAAAAAAATGCTGAGGAAATTAACACCTTGAAAAATAGGCTCACCCAATTGGCAAAGGAGGTTCAAAAAGCCAATGAGGAGAAGAATGCTTTCAAAAGCAGAATGAGCCAAATGGAAAAAGAGGCTCAAAAGTTCACTGAATTTAATAGTTCTCTCAAAATTAGAATGGAACAGATGGAGTCTAATGACTTTATGAGAAACCAAGAAATCACCAAACAAAACCAAAAGAACGAAAAAATGGAAGAGAATGTGAAATATCTCATGGGAAAAACAACTGACCTGGAAAATAGATCCAGGAGAGACAATTTAAAAATTATGGGACTACCTGAAACTCATGATCAAAAAAAGAGCCTAGACATCATCTTCCATGAAATTATCAAGGAAAACTGCCCTGACATTCTAGAACCAGAGGGCAAAATAAGTATTGAAAGAATCCATCGATCACCACCTGAAAGAGATCCAAAAAGAGAAACTCCTAGGAACATTGTGGCCAAATTCCAGAACTCCCAGCTCAAGGAAAAAATCTTACAAGCAGCTAGAAAGAAACAATTCCAGTACTGTGGAAATACAATCAGGATAACCCAAGATCTAGCAGCTTCTACATTAAGGGATCGAAGGGCGTGGAATAGGATATTCCAGAAGGCAAAGGAACTAGGACTCAAACCAAGAATCACCTACCCAGCTAAACTGAGAATAATACTTCAAGGGAAAATATGGTCTTTCAATGAAACAGAGGACTTTCAATCATTCTTGATGAAAAAACCAGAGCTGAAAAGAAAATTTGACTTTCAAACACAAGAATGAGAAGAAGCATGAAAAAGTAAACAGCAAAGAGAAGTCTTAAGGGACTTACCAGAAGTGAACTGTTTACACTCATACATGGAAAGACAATATTTCTAACTCTTAAAACTTTTCAGTATCTGGGTAGTTGGTGGGACCACACACACAAATGTACACACATGCACACACATACACACATGCACACACATACAGAGATAGAGAGCACAGATTGAACTGAATAGGATGGGACCATACCTTAAAAGAAACTAGGGTAAATGGTGAGAGTGAGGGAAAGGGAAGGGGGTAACTATATGTCATTTAAGAGGCAGGTAGGAGTTTTTCTTAGTGGAGGGAAAAAGAGGAGAGCCGAGAAAAAAAAAAAAAACCAAGAAGCTTTACCCTCATCACATTTGACTAAACGAAGGAGTGAAATGCACACTCATTTTGGTATGAAAACCTATCTTACAGTATAGGAAAGTGGGGGAGAAGGAGATATTGCAAGGGGGAGGTGATGGAAGGGAGGGCAAAGGGAGGAGGGAGCAATTTGAAGTCAACACTTGGGGAGGGACAGGATCAAGAGACAGAAGAGAAACAACGAGGGGCAGGTTAGGAGAGATGGTAATCCAGTTAGTCTTACACAACACGACTATCAGGGAAGTCATTGGCAAAACTACACAGATATGGCCTATATTGAATTGCCTGCTGTACCAAAGGGAATGGGTGGGGAGGGAGGGATGGGGAGAATTTGGAACTCAAAGTTTTAGGAACAACTGTTTAGTATTGTTGTTGCAACTAGGAAAGAAGACATACAGTTAAGGAGGAATAGAAAGTCATCTGGCCCTACAGGAAAAAAAGAGAAGATGGAGACAAGAGAAGGGAGAGATGACAGAAGAGAGGGCAGATTGGAGATAGGGAAAATTAGATTGCTTGGGGTATTGGGGTGGGGGGAGGGGATAAAAGGGGAGAAAATTTGGAACCCAAAAATTTATGAAAATGAATGTAAGAAAATTAAATAAATAAATAAAATATGTATTAAAAAAAAAAAAAGAGCAAGCTGGTGATCTCAGGTGGAAGAAAAGGCTGTTCATTTAGCGAAGGAGAAGCAGAACGATGGCAAATGCATACAATCTTTGTATAGACTCAGCCTAGCTGCCGTGAAAACAACTGCCAGGAGAGTGCATGGGTGGAAAATGTAATGAAGCCACAGTTGGAAAATGAATCAGTGTTGCAGTTCAGTCTTCTAAGGCTGAAGTTCACTCCATACTAAGGCAAAAGCAAGAGAACCAAGCAGGGAACACAGTGTTTAGGGAGATAACTGAGGGTTTTACTCAGCAGGAAGTCACAGATATTTTGAGTTGTTTCACCCAAAAGATGGGAGAATCATTAATGTCTTGAATGGTGAGAATCAGTGATGAAAAAGCTGGAGGAGTACTGGTAGATGGTGTGGATTGCTTGAAATATATATGTATCAATCAGAATTCTTTTGTATAGCAAGCCTTTAGAAATTACAACATGTAAGGAGGTAACAATACAACTAATCTGTTAGCTTTGGTTTTAGGATTCAATAGACAGTATCCTACTGATTCGAAGTGACCTAGTGGAGAAAAACCCTGATATTTACTTGCAGATTGTAAAAGGAAGTTAAAGGAGGAAGTAATGAACATTATAATGATAAGAAAAACAGATGCATACTATGATACCTCCTTAGCAGTTTCTCATAGGAATACAATAATGAAGATGGCTCCTCTTGCTTACAAGCACCTAGTTTTGGTTCTAATAACTGGGGAAATAGGGCACCCACTTGCAGAAGTGATGGCCATGATTTCACAGTTAACTGACTTAGGGGACTGGGGAATAGATACATTTCTTAAAGGGAGAAGAGTAAATAGTCAGCGGATTCAAAGTCAGAATAGATTGACATGGAAAGAATTGTTTATTGCTCTATTGTGAGCAGGGGTAGATTTTCAAGCATAGATCATATTCCAACTAATAAACTATACGGGATATACTGAGAAAAGGGGCTTGATATTAGACAGAATAGAGAAGTAAGAACTGCCCCTATAGATCTTCCTGAAGTGTTGCATCCAAGTACATCACACTTTCAGGGAAGATATGAAATTGGACAAGCCACTACTCACATTAAAGAAATAAACAGGGTTACAGATCTTACATCATTTTGGCCATATATTGGAAAAATGGGTCAAATACAGTAATAAGGCATTAAAAGACACTGGGGTGGAGGCTGCTCTTATATATGGAAACCCTGATAAATTGAAACATGGAATTCCTATCACTGTCACAGAACTGGGAGGGACTGAAATATCAGCCATACAAGTCAAACTAATGATAAAAATTGAACAATTATCTAAGAAAGAATATGCTGTGGTAATTATACACATTCATGGATACACCACTGGAAAAGATATATTGAAAGATATGACTCTAAAATTTAGCTGAGAGAAGATACCAATCTAGAGTGAGGAAGATAGGAATTAATACAGTTTTAGTGGGTAAAATAAAAATGAACCCTATAAATTTACCTGAACCTTCTAAAGTAATTACTTTACAGCAGTATTGTGTGCCAGGTGGGCAAGATGAAATTACCAATACTATAAAGGAATATGTTGAGGCAGGTGTGTTAGTTCCTACAACCACTCAATGGAATAATACTGTTTGGTCAGTACAGAAGTCAGATGGGATATGGAGGATGAGAGTGGATAATAGATAATTGAATAAGGTGACTCCTCCCTTGTATGCTACTGTTCCAGATACAATTACTTTAATAGAAAGAATTCAGAAATATAATAGGACTTGTTATACAGTTATTGATTTAGCCAATGCTTTCCTTACTATCCCAATAGATTCCAAACAAAGAGACTAATTTGATTTCACGTGACAGGGCTAATAATATACATGCTTGCTACATTGATATCTTCATAGCCACACTATTTGTCATAAGATTGTGGCTAAACACTTAAATGAATTAGAGCTATCTGGTATACACTTTACCCACTACACAGATGAAATTATGATACAGGTAAAAAATGTAAAAGAGGTGGAAAAGAGTTTAACACCTTTAAGTGGGCATATGAAAAGCAAAGGGTAGAAAATTAACCCTGGAAAATTCAAAGGCCAGCTCAAAACTGTTAAATTTTTGGTATAAAATGAAATAAGGGATGGTGAGAGATTCTCCCACAAATTCATCAAAAGATTAAGATTTTTTTTATCCAAACCAATAAGAAAGAAGCTCAAAAGTTTATAGGATTATTTGGATATTGGCGACATCACATACCACATCTAGGACAAATTTTGAAAGCCTTATATAAAATTACTTGGAAAAAATATTATTTTGATTCAGAACATGTGCAGAGTAAAGCTTTCAAAGAAGGGAAGGTTGCTATACAATTGGCTCTAGATTTGTGACCTATACAAAGTGGCCCAGTGGAATTTTAAGTGACTACATAGGATGAATATGCAAACTGGAATTTATAACAAAAACAACAAAGTCAAAATGTACCCTTAGGATTTTGGTCTAGGAAAATCCCTTCATTTAGAACTCAATATAACCCTTTTGAAAAGCAGTTGTCAGGGGAGGAGCCAAGATGGCAGAGTAGAAAGACTCACGTATGCTAGCTCTGAATCCACAGCCCATAAATTTCCTGTAAATAGAACTCCCCACAAATTCTGGAGCAGTGGAACCCATGCAGAAACACACTGGAAGAGATTTCCATTCCAGAGAGCCCGGGAAAGCTGTCCGCAGGGGTCCATCATGCTCTGGACATGGAGCCCAGCCCTGCGTTGCCCTGGCCACGTGGCCCCAGAGGAGTAGATCTGAGCAGGTTTCAGGGACGGAATCTCTGGCAGCCGCGAAGGTCCCTCCACCCACAGGCACTCCAGGTCAGTGAGAGAGACTTCTGGACTGCCCGAGAGGGGAGCAGGGTGTCTCCGTGACTTGGGCCCCCTTGGGAGGCAGCGGTGGAGGGAGTGGCAGAGGCAGTGGCAGAGGCAGCAGCGGGGGCCCAGAACTCTTGGAGCAGCATGCAGGAGCACAGGGACATTACCAAAGGTCTCCAAATAAACCCCCGAGGGAACTGAGCCTGGGAGGCGGCCCTGCCCCCCAACCAAGCATCAGAACTTAAGCTCACATTGAATAGCAGCCACTTCTGCCATGGAAAGCCCTGAGACTGGGAAGCAGCATTTGAATCTCAGACTGCAAGCACTAGCTGGGCAGATCTAGGCAGGGGTGGACAGGAATCTCAGAAGTCAAGTAACTGGCTGGGAAAATGCCCAGAAAAAGGAAGCAAATTGAGACCATAGAGAGCTACTTTCTTGGGGAAGAGATGTTCCTTCCTCCCTTCATTTCTGATGAGAAAGTACAATGCTTGCCATCAGGGAAAGACGTGGAGGACAGGGCCTCTCTATCCTAGACATGTGAGGTGGGTGCAGGCTATGGAAGAGCTCAAAAAGGATTTTGAAAATCAAGTTAGACAGGTGGAGGAAAAACTGGGAAGAGAAATGAGAGAGATGCAAGAAAAGCATGAAAAGTGGGTCAATACCTTGGTAAAGGAGACCCAAAAAAATGCTGAACAAAATGACACCTTGAAAAATAGGCTAACTCAATTGGCAAAAGAGGTTCAAAAAGCCAATGAGGAGAAGAATGCTTTCAAAAGCAAAATTAGCCAAATGGAAAAAGAGGTTCAAAAGCTCACTGAACAAAATAGTTCTCTCAAGATTAGAATGGAACAGATGGAGGCTAATGACCCTCTGAGAAACCAAGAAATCACCAAACAAAACCAAAAGAATGAAAAAATGGAAGAGAATGTGAAATATCTCATGGGAAAAACAACTGAACTGGAAAATAGATCCAGGAGAGACAATTTAAAAATTATGGGACTACTTGAAAGCCATGATCTAAAAAAGAGCCTAGACATCATCTTTAATGAAATTATCAAGGACAACTGCCCTGAGATTCTAGAACCAGAGGGCAAAATAAGTATTGAAGGAATCCATTGATCATCGCCTGAAAGAGATCCAAAAAGAGAAACTCCTAGGAACATTGTGGCCAAATTCCAGAGTTCCCAGGTCAAGGAGAAAATATTGCAAGCAGCTAGAAAGAAACAATTCCAGTATTGTGGAAATACAATCAGGATAACTCAAGATCTAGCAGCTTCTACATTAAGGGATCGAAGGGCATGGAATAGAATATTCCAGAAGTCAAAGGAACTAGGACTCAAACCAAGAATCACCTACCCAGCAAAACTGAGTATAATACTTCAGGGGAAAATATGGTCTTTCAATGAAACAGAGGGCTTTCAAGCATTCTTGATGAAAAGACCAGAGCTGAAAAGAAATTTTGACTTTCAAACACAAGAATGAGAAGAAGCATAAAAAAGTAAACAGCAAAGAGAAGTCATAAGGGACTTACCAAAGGTGAACTGTTTACATTCTTACATGGAAAGACAATATTTCTAACTCTTAAAACTTTTCAGTATCTGGGTAGTTGGTGGGACTACATACACACATACACACACACACGTACACAAATGTGTGCACACAAATACACACATGCATGCACACACAGAGAGCACAGAGTGAATTGAATAGGATGGGACCATATCTTCAAAGAAATTAAGGTAAATGGTGAGAGAGAAATGTAGTGGGAGGAGAGAGGGTGAAATGGAAAGGGGTAAATTATATCTCATTCAAGAGGCAAGCAGGAGACTTTTTAGTGGAGGGAAAAAGAGGAGAGTTGAGAAAAAAAAAACATGAAGTTTACCCTCATCACATTCAACTAAAGGAAGGAGTAAAATGCACACTCATTTTGGTATGAAAACCTATCTTACAATACAGGAAAGTGGGGGAAAAGGAGATAAGCAGGGTGGGGAGGATGATGGAAGGGAGGGCAATGGGAGGGGGGAGAAATTTGAAGTCAACACTTGGGGAGGGACAGGATCAAAAGACAGAATAGAAACAATGGGGGGCAGGATAGGATGGAGGGAAAAACAGTTAGTCGTATACAACATGACTGTTATCCAAGTCATTTGCAAAACTACATAGATATGGCCTATATTGAATTGCCTGCCTTCCCAAAGGGAATGGGTGGGGAGGGAGGGATGGGGAGAATTTGGAACTTAAAGTTTTAGGAACAACTGTTGAGTATTGTTGTTGCTACTAGGAAATAAGAAATACAGTTAATGGGGAATAGAAAGTCATCTGGCCCTACAGGACAAAAGAGAAGATACGGACAAGAGAAGGGAGGGTTGATAGAAGAGAGGGCAGATTGGAGATAGGGAAAATTAGAATGCTTGGTGTATTGGGGTGTGGGAAGGGGATAAATGGGGAGAAAATTTGGAACCCAAAATTTTGTGAAAATGAATGTAAAAAGTTAAATTTATATTTTAAATTTATATTTTTTAAAAAAAAAGATTGCATGCCTTCTTGTGGAAGGGGAAAATTTAGAACTCAAAATCTTATATAAGTGAATTGTGAAAACTAAAAATATAAACAAATAAATATTTAAAAAAAGAAGAAGAAAAGAAAAGTACTTGTCCAAAAGGAGCAGAGCCAACCAGGCTACAGAGACATAATTCTCCAGCAGTAGCACAGATTCCTCAACCCACAGGGCCAAAGGTCAGTGAGATGGTTTTTTTTCGGCTGGCCAAGAGGGGAGCAGGGTATCCCCATAACTCAGGCCCCCTCAGAAGGCAGCAGTAGAGGCAGTGGTGGACAGGGGGCTCCCAAAGCAGGCAATAGTCCGAATCCATTGTTGAAGGTCTAATTATAAACAACCTGAAGGATCTGAGCCCTGTTTGAGTTCAGGGAAACAAATGACTTTGAGTTAAACCAAGCAGTTAGTACAAAACCAAAAAATTTGAAAAAATAGAAGATAATGTGAAATATCTCATGGGAAAAACAACTGACCTAGAAAATAGATTCAGAAGATACAGTTTAAAAATTATTGGACTACCTGAAAGCCATGATCAAAAAAAAAGAGCCTAGATATTATCTTCCATGAAATTATCAAGGAAAACTGCCCTGATGTTATAAACTCAGAGGGCAAAATGGATGTTGAAAGTATTCATCGATCACCTCCTGAAAGAAACCTGAACAGAGAGACTCCTAGGAACATTGTGGCCAAACTTCAGAGTTCCCAGATCAAGGAGAAAATACTGCTAACATCTAGAAAAAAACAATTTGAGTACTGTGGAAATACAATCAGAATAACACAGGATCTGGCAGCTTCAACATTAAGGGATTGAAGGGCTTGGAATGGGATATTTCAGAGGTAAAAGGAACTGGGATTGAAACCAAGAACCACCTACCCAGAAAATCTGAATATAATACTTAAAAGAAAAAAATGGTCATTGAACGATATAGACAGCTTTCAAGCATTCATGTTGAGGAAAAGACCAGATCTGTATAGAAAAAATTGACTTTCCAAGACAAGAATCAAAAGAAGCATGTAAAGGTAAACAGGAAAGAAAAATCATAAAAGACTCTCTAAAGCTGAACTATTTACATTACTATATGGAAAGAAAATATTTTTAACTCTTGAATCTTTTCTCAGTATTTGGGTAGATGGAGAGATTGTACATACACACACACATACACATAGATAGAGAGTACAGGATATGTTATATCAGAAGAGATGATATCCACACACACACACACACACACACACACACAATAAAATAAAATAAAAATTAAGGGGTGAAGGAGGAAAATTCTGGGATGAGAAAGGGAGTAATAACTCATAAAAGAGATAAGAAAAATCTTATTCAATGGAGGAGATAAGAGAGAAGGGGAGAGGGGGAAAAATAAAGCTACTCTCTCCACATGTGGCTGAAGGAGGGAATAACATGCTCACTAACTCTGATATGAAAATTTATATCACACCACAGGAAAGGAGAGGAGATGACAAGTGGGGTGAGGGGCATGTTAGAAGGGAGGGCAAATGGGAGCAGGGAGTCACTAGAAATAAACACTTTCGAGAAAGGACAAAGTCAATTGTAGGGGGAAAAATAAGGGGGATAAGGTAGGACAGGGGACAACATAATTAATATTAAATAACATAATTACTATAGAAGTCTTTTGCAAAAAAACTCATATTTAGTCTGTATTGAATTGCTTCCCTTCTCAATGGGACAGGGCAGAGGGAGAGAGAGAGAAGTCGGAATTCAAAGTATTAGAAACAAATGTTGTGAATTTGTATTGTATATAATCGGGAAATAAGAACTACAGGGAATGGGATCTAGAAAGTTATCTTGCCCAACAAGAAAAGAGAGAAGATGGGTATAAGGGAAGGGTGGGATGTGATAGAAGGGAGGCTACATTGAGGGAAGGAGTAATCAGAATGCAAGGTATTAGGAAGTGGGGGAGGGGAGTGATGAGGAGAAAAATTGGACATGTTACAAAGTGAGGTAAAAACAATTAATATTAAAACAATAGGCTGAATTAATTACTGAGAATAAAACAATGACATCTTTAGTTTGGGGAAGAGAATTTCAGTCTAAATTTCCTAGAGGAAGGTAACCTCGGGCAAAATTTGGCATTGATGGAAAAGATAAGGTTTTAATGGTAAATTTGATTTTACGATTGCTATTCAATCAGGAACTAGAACACGTATAGAAAGGCATGTAAGCCACTTAAGACTTGCCTCAAAAGATGTTCCTTAGCCAAAGTGAAATTACAATCACATTTGAAACCTGGTTATTGGAACTTGCCATTTTTAGATGCTATGGGATTATTAAGGATTATTAAGTGACTCTTCTTCTGAGTCTAACTACAGGTATAAGTAGCAAGTAAGGTGAGCTGAGCCTCCAATCCATGATGCCAGTAAGCTGATGAGATGCTGGTATGAACTGCATAAGATGATCTCAAGGGAAGGGTGGGAGAGTGGCTGTTCAGCCTGGGCTGAGGTAGGATGCTCCTGACTCAATTTCCCCGCTGACACCTGGCAGACTTTAAGTCTGACTAAATGCAAGTGGATAATCTAATCCTGCCTGGAATTGACATGAAGCTGGGGTGATAGTGTATCCCTGCAACGTCCCTACTCTTGGTGGCAATTTCCTATAGTCAAAAGGTTTGTAAGCATAATACCAGATCTATTCAATTATAGATTATTGATAGGAGAATATCGGAGTTTAAGTCTAAAATTAAGCTATTAGGCATAGGATCTTAGACCAACAACAATAAGTTAGGGTCCTTTAATTCTTAGTAATACTGTGGAGACAATTAGGTCAAGAGCTTGTGAAGTTAGCAACATGAATATTATTTGTGTCTCAGTTGGTTAATGTTTAAAAAAAAATTCTTTTGTGGTCCATATTGTAAATGCTTTAGAAAGAAGTGTTACCTGACCCAAAGTTTGAATTGTTTTATCTGTTATAAACTGTGTTAAAAATTAAAAATTAAAAAAAGAGTTATAAAAAAAGAAAAAAGAAAAGAAGAAAAAAATAAATGAAAAGCAATTGTTAGTTGTATATTGGGCTTTGGTAGAGACTGAACAACTGATTTGGGGTCATGAGGTAATATTAAGGCCTGGAATCCCAATTATGACCTGGGTAATGTGTATTCCAGCTGCTCACAGAATTGGACATGCTCAAGGGGCTAACACAATTAAATAGAAATGCTATATTCAAAATTTATCTAAAGCAGGCAAAAGAGGAGTTTCAAATTTACATGAATGTATAGTAAACATAGATACTTAGAGAAATGATAAACCCTCTGAACCAAAGCAACAGTTAGTACAGTCCTTGGTAAAATGAAATGAGGGATATGTTGGATTAACTGAATAACAAAGGAGATGTATGCAATTTACTGAGAGGACAATTAGATATTTGGGTCACAAAAGCCATTGGAAAGCAGTAGACTATAATCCATGTACTAGACATACTGTGGAAAGTACTGGGATAGGTGGAAGTAGTCAATACGCTGAATTTATGGCAGTATATCAATCTATTAAAACAGAACAAGGCATACTGTGTCATACATTCACTGATTCAAGGGCAGTAGCTAACGGGTTAGCTACATGGATGTCCATGTGAAAAATCAAAATTGGGAAATTCATGGTAAACAAGTCTGGGGAAAAGAATTATGGAAATATATATGGGACATATCTTTGGTTACTAATTTGTCAGTTTTTTAATGTAGATTCTCACATGGCCCTCGCCACACCAGAATGTGAGTACAATGCACATGATGATCAACTAACAAAGATTGCTACTCAAAATATTGTTCCTACTCTGACACCAACTGACGATCCAGTAGCAGCAAAATGGTTCATCAAATAGCTGACCATGTAGGGGTTCAGCCCACACATTGGTGGACACAAGACTGAGGTATTACCATGTATCATTCATTGTTAAAACAAGTAGCCAAGCAATGTTATATATCAGTTGGAAAAGAACAGAACTGTTTCTCGGGTAGTAACTGGAGAGATAGCAAGGGGAGAAGTACCAGGTCAGATTTGGCAAATAGATTATATTGGACTCCTACATCAAGATAAAGGATGGAGATTTATATGTACTTGCGTTGACAGCAATTCAGGTGTAGTAGTGACTTGTTCCTATAAGAATTAAATCCAGAAAAACACCTATAAAACTCTAGATATCATAAGTCTATATTATGGAACCCTAGTGCAAATACAAAATGACAATGGGTCACATTTCAAGGTAATGAAATGAAGATATATTCTCCAATAAACAACATAGAATGGATATATCATATTCCATATTATCCACAAGTGTCTGGGTTCATTGAAACAATGAATGGATTACTGAAGGAACAGATAGGGCAGTTAAGTTCGAATAATTCTTATCAACATTGGAAAGCTAATTTGTTTACTGCTTTGCATAATTTGAATAACAAACATTGGGAGAAAGTACACTTCTAGGCAGAATAATGATCCCAAATGTGTAAATTAGAAAACAACAAACACATAAGATCCCAAATATTGAGTATTGGACTGTGAGGTCAGATATCCTAGCACTGTATCCAGAGATACCTGGTTTGGCAGGGTATGATTTACATTGTGTAGAGGACTTTAAGTTAAATAGAAAAGAAATAAGAAAAATCTCAACTGGAATATGTATGAGAATCCCTATGAATCATTTCAGATGGATATTATTTAATCTGGATTATCAGAGAGATTGAATTCTACTGATAAAATAATATTGGAAGCTAGAGTGTGGGTAAAATGAAAATCTGATGATGTTCCAAAAGGTGCAGAAATTACAGCACACAGGAAAGATAATACCATAGCTATTGTTTATTCAGGAGAGTATGATTACCAAATTGAACTCTTAACTCATACATTCTACCATGAATGAGGTTATGATAGTGGGTTCATGAAATTCAGAAGCATGGCTGATCCTACATCTGCCCTGCTTCTCGTTATTGTCTTTTTTTCTTTCTTTTTTTTTGTCTATTAAACTTGTTTGCTAGATTTGTTTCCTGCAGGATTAGGACCTCCACCTGAAGATACCTGATTGTTTAAGCCAGATGTCATTCCTTGTCCACAACAGTGATGTGTCACTCCCTAGACCTGGTGTCAACCAAGTTTTGGATGCCAGCTAAAGAACTGACCTCTCAAATGGAACCTCTTGTGGCAGGGACAGCTCTATATCCAGTTTCAGAAGAAAGTTGCTATACGATAGGAGACATTTGCCCCTACCCCAAAATTTTAGGCACCATTCATTGATGGGGGGAATGATGGGTTGCTTGTGCTCAAGCTCCACCCTAAGATAGTTATGTCCTTATTTTTTGTGATCTCTGTTAATATTG
Organism: Bettongia penicillata ogilbyi; assembly: GCA_023548195.1. NCBI lineage: Eukaryota > Metazoa > Chordata > Mammalia > Diprotodontia > Potoroidae > Bettongia > Bettongia penicillata. The sequence goes on from JAJHZJ010000759.1 coordinate 5,698,712, forward strand.
TTCTAAGGTTCTGTTGACACCAGTTACTTAAGTTATTGTTTTATATGCTTATTTTCTGTTATTTCTGTTGTAATTCTGTTGATACCAGTTGTCCCACCAACATATGTAATGCATATGAAAGATCTTTGGGCTGAATGTAATGGTCATTACATTCATTAATAGGCTCTTGTGACCTTACACATGGAAACCTAAGTCACATGTGGTGGAAGGTGCTTCCTAAATGGGTGCAACAGGAAGGGTGTAGTAGAATTGAAAGGAAGTTATTGAGAGCAGTTAGGATAGAGAGAGAGAGAGAGAGGATACAGGCAAATAGACCGCTAGGCTCTTGAGTGTTTTTTTGTGGGAAGATCCCAGTGGAGGGGGTGGGAGAGAGAGAGGCTTGGGAATGACTTTGTCCCCTGAAGTTATAATGAGTATTGACTTCTTGGCTACTGTGACAGATTTGGCTTTCTGGTTTTGGAGTTTGGTTTTCTGGTGTTTGAATTAATGTTTTTCTTCTGCCTTCTATATGGAGTCTATTATACATTGCTATTCTAAACTATATTGGAATAGTCTTAGTCACTCTTGGTGCTGGGAATGTTGCCTAGGCGATATAAATGGCAGATACATGAGTGGAACATCGATGGTTCCTAGAATTATAAGAGATACTGCTCCTGTGGAAGATTTAGTTATTCTATGTTCAGTGATTACAAAATCCTAGCATATAGGTATCTTCTATCAACTGCCTATTATGGCAGGTAAATTCCAACTTTCCCCCTTATTCTTATATTTTAGTGAATATCTGGTGACATGAAAACACATTTACTTCTTCTCATATCTCATCTCTATCCATCTCAGTTCTACTCTGCTGCAGTCAATATCTTCCTCTATCTTTCACTGTGTCCACTAGAATCTCTGCTCTATTGCTACTAAATTCCTCACTATCATATATCTCTTCAACTTCTTGGAGTATTAGAAATCTGAATTTCCCCAGGAGCTATGGCATCACTACTCATCTTTTCCAATACTCTCCTTTCTTTCAGGTTCTAAGAAACATTGTGTCAAAAGGAGGAGAAGACATAATCTTCAATCTCATTTACAGACTACTTCTTCATTGCCATGCAAAAGCATCTTCTCTTCCTTTGAGGTTCATTTCATTATCCTTTATGATTAGTCCAGTTCCCTGATAGCATCACTTATGATTCACCAGATCATTTTTCATCTTGACTCAAGGAATTCACAATCATTGTCATCACTTCAACCTCCAACATCATTTTTGGGAACTTCAAAATACATATTGATGTCTCTATGAATATCCTGGTGTCTCCATTCATTCATCTCCTAAAGTCATACAACGTTCGTCTTCATTCCACCTCAGTCATACATTGGGATAACCACATTCTTGATCAGCATCCATATTTTTAAATGTCTTAAAGTATTTTTGTTATTTTAAGTTAATTATGTTTTTATTCCAAGGTTAGCAAAAAACAGCTAAATGAACACTTGTACATACATTACAGAACAGAAGTGAGGACTGTAAAGGAAACTAAGAATTGCTATTATAACAAGTTTGTTTTTTTTAAAGTATTTAACAAATTTAACAAGTCTGTCCTGCTTGAATATGATTTCCTTGTGGCATTTCTTATTTTTTTCTCTATATCTTTCCCCTTGGGAGCATTGAAGGCTACCCATATCTTTCCAAAATCACTGGTCATTTCTTACAGCTCATTTGTCTAATTCTGTTATCCATATTTCTGAAATTTCTTTATCTTATCATAATATCTAATCCTTCCAACTTTCCTTATCCCTCAACCTTCCTAAATCTATTCTAGATCCTTCACTAAGCCTTCTAATTTCTCTCTATTCTATCCTCCTCTATTCTTCCAGTCTGTCATGCATCTGGTCTCCCCTTTTCCCCTTCAGTCATAACCTTATGATTGACCAATTTAATCCACTGTGTGGATATCCCATAAAGTATTGTAGTGCCAACACAATATTCACAGTGGCTATAGCAGCCATAAATATCCTGGTTCAATTCTGAATCACAAAATACAACAGACCCTCCACATTGAAGATAGAACCAAAATGTTTATTCAGACATCAGAAAGTCAAATTCATCATCGTTACAAAAATCACAATAACAATGCAGAGGACACCACCTACAAGCTTTCCCCATGCGAGGTCCTTGCTACAAACACTCACAAGTCTACCTATCTGCCTCCTCTCTTTTCCTCAGTTCTGACTGCTCTGACCAAATTGTCTCTCAGCTCTGCTCTAGCTCCACCTCTTCCTGTTTCATCCTTTCTGCTCCACCCTTCCTATTCCATGTGACTTTGGCTCATGGGACTCAGTCTTCCATGTGACTTGAGCCAGTCACATGGGTCTATAAGTGAATGGGAAAGATATTTCCATTTAAATTACCATTACAATGTATCAAAGAAATTTTGTCTGAAATAAAATTCATCATGTTTTTCTAAAACTCAAATCTTCTGCTAATTTTCCCTTCTACTGATGATAACACTATCTATTCAATTACACATATGCCAACATTCCATATCAAATTAGTCACCAAGCCTTGTTTATTCTATGTGCATCCTCTTTTGCATCCATCATCTTTTATGAATTCATATAATGTCTGTCTAAGGGGAAAGATGTTTTAGCAATGTTTTCAGACACCTTAAATGAGGATGAAAATGGCATCAGGGTCAGCTGCTACACTGATGGTAAATTATTTAACTTGAAAAAGCCAACACTTAAACAGAGGGAGAGTTGGTGCATGATTTTTTGTTTGCAGATGAATGTGCACTAAATTCAGCCTCTGAAGCTGAGAAGCACCAAAGTATGGATTGATTATTTACTTCCTGTCCTAATTTTGGCTTATGATTAACCCCAAGAAAACTAAGGTGCTCCAGCAGCCAACATCACACTATCCATATGTGGAACCATTGGTTACAGCAAATGGAGGACTTTTGAACTGTGGACAATGTTACTCACCTTAGTAGTATACTTTCCAGGGATATCACATTGATAAAGGTTGACCCATGCATTGCCAGAGTTTGCTCAGTGTTTTTGATGCTCCAAAGGAAACTGTGGGAGAGAAGAGGTATTAGACTGATTACCAAAATGAAAGTCTACTAAAACGTTGTGCTGACCTCATTGGGGTAAGTCCATGAAGCCTGGACAGTATACCAATGCTATACCAGGAAATTAAATCACTTCCATTTGAATTGTCTTGGAAAGATTCTGAAGATTACCTGGAAGGATAAGGTAACAGTTACTGATGTCTTTTCTCAAATTAAATTACCAAGTATTCAAACTCTGTTTCAGAGAGGGAAACTCCAATGGGCTTGCTGCAGTGTTTGAATGCCAAACATACACTTGCCTAAAAGATAATTTTGAAGAGAAATCACACAAGCCAAGTGTTCACATCATGGTCAGAAGAAGCCATACAAAGACACTCTTAAGGTCTGTCTGAAGAGATATGGAATTGATTGCATGCCATGAAAAATGCTGGCACAGGACTTCCCAGCATGGTGTGCCCTCATCAAAGAAGGTTTTGTGCACTATATGCAAAGCAGAACCAAAATAGCTCAAAAGAAACATGAGATGTGCAAATTTAGAGAATCTATCCCAAATGTTCACATAGACTATTTATGTCCAACCTGTGGTAGAGCATTTCAAGCTTACATTGGTCTGATTAGCTACATCTGGATACACTGTAATTTGGCTTTAATATAGTGATGTCATTTTGGTCCTCTTTGAGGACAAAGAACAATAATCAACCAATCAAAGAAGAAGCCATTACCACTGCTTATTTAGACTATTGCAATAGCTTCCCTATAGTTTTTCCCCTTCCCAATCCATCCTCCATCTAGATGACAACTTAATATTCCTAAAATAGATTTTTAGCCATTTAACTCCTACTTGAAAACTTCAATGATTTCCTATTGCCTCTAGGATAAACTACAAAAACCTAGAGTGTGGCTTTAATGTTCTCCACAATTTGTCATGCGTCAATGAAACCTGTTAATAAATAGCTTCTTGCTAGTTAAGAAGAGTTTGAGGATCAGAATTCTATGTCCATTGATTTCATCTCAATAATTTCCTCCTTTAATCTTGAATATTTAACACTACAGCCATAATTTGAAGCATTGGTAATTTCTCATATAATATGCCCCCTTCTCTGACTCCAAGGAGCTAAATAACATTACATCCTACAATGAATCATTAATAAAAATAATTACAGGGCTCCCATTTTGCAGAAACTTGAACTAAGTTTTACCTAATATTTGCGGGGATCATGAGCTATGCTTATTTCTGTACAGAGTGCTCCCTATGATTCAACTCAGTCAGCACACTGAATTATAACTGTAGGATTTCAGTAATTGAAATACACCTGTTATGAACAAAGTGAACTCAAGCTGAAGAGGAACACAGGATTGACAGTAAGAAGACACACTGGAATAAGTGCAAATATTTTATCGCTTTAACAAAACAAATTCAATTAATGTGGCAAAAGTTTAATGTCATTGCAAATAAATCTTCATAGCTGGATTAAGCATCAGTAGCAAGGTAGAAGGGTAGTTATCATTTCAAGGAGGAAATATTAATGGAGATTTTAAAAAGAGGTACATGGCCATCAGCAGATAAGCTTTCATTCAACATTTTTATTGAATTTTTATTGCTATGTGTGCAGTTGTCTCTAAAGACCATTAAAGACAACACTGAAAACCTATGAACATCTATTAGCAAACACTCGAAATGAGATTACTTGCATGACAGAAACTATGAAAATCCCAATTAAAATATAAAGAACTGAAAGGCAGAGACAAGATGGTGGGGAAAAAGTCAGAATTTTTGCTCAATTTACCCAACACTCCTCCTACACAATATCCTAGAAGATGAGTTATATTAAATTCTGATCAGGGAAGCCAAGAAAAAGTTGCAGTGAGCCATTTTTCCATGGCAGCTTAAGAAGTTAGTTAGAGATTTCTACATATACTGAGGCAGGGGATGGCAAGGACCACAGTGTAGCAGAAACAGAGGCATGGGGAGCAGTGACAATAGCTCTAAGGAGCAAAGGAAGGATCATTCAACTGCCCAGAGACAGGAAGAGAGACAATACTGAACCCCATAGCTGGAAGCATTGGAGCAGGAAGTAATAACAGCACCCCACTCCCCGAACCTATGCAAGGAGCAGGAGTGGGTGCCAGCTGGCCACCATGTTGCCCAGTTCTAGGCCACAATTCCAAAGATGACAGGAGTGATGACAAGAAAGGCCCTACCTGTATACAGAACAAGGGAAAAAGTAACAAAAGCATTGCTTATGGTCCTAACACCAAGAAAAAAGGGGGACTTCTTTCTGACCTTTAGCCCCTTACATAAGCCTACAGTGGAATAATCAGGGCAGGAAACCAACACGAAAAGGGAGTGAAGTAGTTCAGTGGTAGCCAGCAGGCTAACAATGATTGGCATCGTAAACAATCTACTGAATATCAAGCACATATAATCCAACAGACCAGTACTGCAATTGGAAACTTGTAGACCTCTTACCAGAAGGACAGGAACAAAGCTTCTCCAAATCAAAATACTTTGGAGAAGCACCAAAAACTTACTGGTCTCCAGAATGATCTACAATAATAACAAAAGGTCATAAAAGGTCGGAAGCTCTGTTTAGTCTTTTACTCTCCACTTCAAAAGAAAGAGGAAAGCCCAATACTAACAAGTCCCAAGTCAAGAAGTAGGTTGGAAGAATGAGCAAAAAAAAAAAAAAAAGACTTCAACTAAAAAGATCTAATGTAGTCACAAGGATGCTCAAGACACAAACCCATGTGATGACAATGCTTTCAAAACATCTATAAACAAAGCCTCAAAGCAAAAGAAACACAGGTTGGACATGAACCCATCAAGAATTCTTAGAAGAGCTAAATCATAAAAAATCCTAGTTCAAGTTCTGATTCCAGTCAGCAAAAATTAAGTACCCGATACGTGCTAGGCATTGTGTTAGATGTTGAGGTGACTATGATGAAGTGAAGCAATCTAAAAAAGGGAAATAATCATTACCCTCAAGGGATTTATATTGTATGGAGACAGGAAATTAGCTTCTATAAGACATTATATGGAAGATGCAAAGTATATAAGATACAGTCCTTGACTTTAAGGAACATAACTAAAAGGAGGGGGAAAACACTTAAATTGAGCACAGAGGTATAGGAGAGTGCAAAGAGCTATACAGTATAGGTAGAGAGGGAAGGGACAGTATTGAACTGGTTGAATTGAACTGCCTCTTATATAGTTCTGCAAATGTATGCAGTAATTAGCAGAATTGCTATAAACACACAATTGTTAGCATAATCATGAAACCAGGAACACTGGAAAGCAGGTAATTCGCTGTGGCAGTTCTCTATCAGAATGTCCTAAAGTTGTTACAGAGTATTTTCTTAACCATTCTTGGCAGTTGACAATTGACCAAAATATCTTTTAGCTGTTTGAAAAGGGAACTTGGGTAGAATAAGCTTCTCTCTTGCCCACTTTCTTTTGGCTAAGTATTGGTTGGTTTTTGTCCTTTGTTTTCAGAGGACCAAAATGACATCACCACGATAAAGCCAAGTTTCAATGTGTCCAACTGAGACTGATCCAACCAATAAGAGCTTGGAATGCTCTACCACAGATTGGGTACAGATAGTCCTTGTGAACATATGGGGTGGATTCTCCAAATTTCTCCATCTTACATTTTCTTTGAATTGTTTCATTTCTGCTTTCTTTGTTTTCCTTATGTAGTGGACTGTCCTTCTTGCTTTACCTCATCTATCAAATGGTTGGGTAGCAATTATTCTATGTTACAAAATCAATGATACCTGTACCCTTGATGACATCTTCTCAACTCTACTATTTTCTCAACTGTTTCAGTGACAATTATAATAGGATCTATGATTGTTTCTTCCTGTCAAAAAGCAAAGAAAGTAAGAAAAGGAACTACCACTCTGGATTTAATTCTAGTCAAAAGGAATCACAAAATGTTAAAGCCTGAAGGAACTTTAGAGACCAACTAGTCTAGTGACCTATTGTTGTCCACTTAATGGGAATCAGAATTGAATTGGATATAAGGCATGGTCTTTGAGAAAGAAATCTAGCCAGTAAATCTCAAATAACTGGGTAGGTTTCAACCATCAAAATGTACCTTCATTTGAGCAGAACACCCTCCAATAAGGGTATAATACCTGGGAGGAGAGTCAAGGAGATGTGAGGAGAGGAGGAGAAGGGAGAATGGGGAGGAGAAAGGAAAGAAGGAGTTGAGTTGCCCAACAGGAATTGACCAGCTGAGTCCATCGGACTACCTGAAAACCATGAACAAAGAAAGAACCTATACATCCTATTTCAAGAAATAATCAAGGAAAACTACCCTGATGTCCTTGAACCAAAGGGCAAAACAGAAATTTAAAGAATTCACCAACCACCTCCTGAAAGCAATCCCCAAATGAAAACTACAAGGAATATTATAGCCAAATTCCAGAGCTCCCATATCACAGAGAAAATCTCAGAATATGATATCCCAAAAGGGCTATTACTACAACCAAGAATAGCCCATCCAGCAACAATGTATGTAATCCTTCAGGGAAAATAATGATATTTAGGGAAATTGAGGACTTTTAATCATTCCTGATGCAAAGATAAGGGCTGAATAGAAAATTCATCTTTGAAATACAAGATTCAACAAAATACTCTCAGAAAAATCTGGATAGACTTACTTGAACTGATGGAAATTGAAACGATCAGAATGAGGAGAATGTTGTGCGCAACACCAGCAATATGACATGATGACTAACTGGAAATGACTCAGGCATTCTCAGCAATACAATAATACAAGATAATTCCAAAAGGACTCATCATGAAAAATGACATCTTCCAGAGAAAGAACTGATGGAGTCAGGATGCAGGATGCAGATTGAAGTATACTTTTTAAAAACTTTCTCTCTGTGTCTGTCTCTGTGTCTCTGTCTCTGCCTCTGTCTGTCTCTGTCTCTGTCTCCATTTCTCTCTCTCTCTCTCTCTCTCTCTCTCTCTCTCTCTCTCTCTCTCTTTCTCTCTCTGTCTCTGTCTCTCTCTCTCTCTCTGTCTCTGTCTCCATCTCTCTCTGTCTCTGTCTCCATCTCTCTCTCTCTCTCTCTCTCTCTCTCTCTCTCTCTCTCTCTCTCTCTCTATATATATATATATATATATACACATATATATATGCATATATGTCTCTCTTTAGCCTGTGTTTTCTTTCACAATATGGCTGATATGGAAATATGTTTTGCATGAGTACACATGTGTAACCTATATCAAACTTGTCTCTACTAGTGGTGCTAACATTGAACATCAGTGTTCTGAAAATGACTATATGGAGAGTAGTAGAAACTAGAAAGAGAGGAGTTCCAAAGTGCTGGAAATTTCCCATTGTTTGCATTTCTAATGGTTTATGAACCATGAGCTAAAAGTCTTATCTCTTTCCCTACCTTTCAAGACCTTTCTATGTTCTAAGTTCCAAAGCAAAAGTCCCACCTACCCCCTAACTCCCACCAGCTCCTCCCTAACTTACTTCCTTTACATGATCTATGAGTTATATCATACAGAAATTTCCCTGGATTCATCCTAGAATAAGGAAAGTAGGAAGGATAAAAGAACTAAGCAGAAAATGTCACATGGGAGAGCTTAGCATCATCTAGTAGAAAGAATGCTAGATTTGGAATAAGAGGATTTAGGTTCAAATCCTGCTTCTCTCACTTATTATTTGTATCATTTTGTACAAGTCATTTGACCTTTCTTAAATTCAGTTTCTCAATGATAACATGAAAGTATAGTACTAGATAACTTCACTCATCCTTTCTACTTCTAAACCTAGGATCCTATAATTCTTTTATTTTTGCTTTGTCTAATAAATTGTGTAACCTTGCTATATTAATTATCTATGCACTGGAAAAGAAGGTGGGAACAAGATACTTCTTAACAGAGAGGTGGAATTACTGACACAAGATGATGGCAAAGCCATAATTTGAAGAATTATTTCATATCATTCTATAGTATAAACACAAAAACTTGCCAATATGAATTTTAACTTGCCCAGAACCACTTTGCTCCGTGGTTTGGAAGGCTGTCACAATGCATGTCATAGGGCCATGGATGAGACTACTGCCTGGTGGCTTTAAAATGGAGAAACCTGTTGGGCAACTCAAATATTAGTCATTATTGGATAATTAATATACTCACACCCTGTTTTAAGGAAGGCTATGCCTAAATTGATCGTACCAGCTTACACAATTACAGTAGCCACAAAATATCACACACAGACCAAAAGTATCACATGTACATGACTCCCACAGTGATAATTACTCATTCCTTCTCCATTAATATGTAGCCAATTTTATTTGGTGTGTGTATAATTTTTGCAGGTTCTAGAATTTTCTGAAAGTATTCATGATATATAGGTGAAAATCTTCTGATGTTTCATATGAAATTACTAAGTTGTATAAAGTGTCTCAGATATATATTTGCCTTTATCATTTAGTGGAGAATATTGATAGAAATAACATATGGTCAAACATATAAATCAGAATTAGAAAATGAGAATATGAAAACATATTTATCATATACTTTGGTGCTTCCAAGTACTGGATAACAGACTATCTTTTCAAAGATTACTATTTGCCACATTTTCTCTGACAGGTTTAAAAGATTAAGAATATTTTTGTAATGTCATAGAAGCACAGAGAAACAGATCAGGTAATAAAAATGAAATCTAAAAAGCAGCCCAAATAGGAAGGACTGGCATAACTCAGCCAAATTTAAGCCTTGGTAACCAAAGCCAAATCAGGGTATATGAGTCTGTTATGGCTTCATGCCTAATTCTAATTTGACTTTTGAGATATAACATGAGCAAACATACATGGTGAGCAAGAAAATAACATCCCAAACTGCTAAACCATTTCTAAACTAGAAAGAAAGCTGATCTGAAAAAGCAGACCACCAAGATGAAGTAATTTCATGGGACTATAATTAGAATGTTAGCTAGGAATAAAAAATCAGTCCAGATATAGAAGGAATAAAATCCTATAAATGTTCTCATTTTGGTTTTCTCTCTATAAGCCATAATTTTGGAAGCAAGATATAAAATTAAGATTCTGTCTATGCAATTCAATGGATTTTGGGGTATGAAATTTACCTGATTTGATCAAGTCAACTAGTGACTTCATTCAAATTGACTTTTTTTTTCTTTATGTATTCTCAGGTCTAAATTAACTCTTTCCAAGATATTTATGACTTGAATAAAATGATTGCTAAATCTCTACTTTGTTTTCATTCTTTGTAAATGTAGCATAAATATAGTCAATTTCAAATAACAATGAGTGGAGACACTTCAACTATAAAAAATTGATGTAAACATAATATATGTTTCATAATTTTAAACTAAATTGTTAAATGCTTATTCATCAAATTTTCTATTCCTTGGTAATCAATTCAAAGCAAATGAGCAGCTTACAGAAGGAGGTCCACTGAAAGGAGGGAGAAGTGATAAATAATAACAATATAGAAGGAGAAAAAAGTAAACTCAAAAAGAAGCTACAAGTCTAAAATAGTACACGTCTCTGGGGCTATTTAGAATACGGGCAAACTTTCTACCTCAGTCATCTCTGAGATCATCACTGTATTATAGAACACTATAACAACTAATTTTCATAATAATATTTCTGAGTCATAAAGAAAAACATATTCAAGATATTCCCTTTTGAAATACTGGAGAAATATACATGCATTTGCAAATACTGACATTTGATTTTTATTTAATAAAAATAATGTATATTATAGAACGTTTTTTACAACTTAGCCAGTATTGGCACATTCATTGTCTAAATGGAACCCCCAAACCAATCTTTGATATAGGAAGAAAAGTTAATTTACCCCAATTTTTCCATCTGTAAGGTTGTCTATGACCACAAATCTAGCAGTAAGAAAACAGAACTAGAGCTCACAGGGCTCATTTCACTGTGCCATGTAGTCAGGGAAACATATTTACTGTATTGTTCATACTTGAGGAGGCAGTGTGGTGCAGTGCAAAGGGCAATTACTGTGGAATAAGATGACATGAAATCACATCTTTGATGCTTATTCCCTGCATTACTTTGGGCAAAGTACTTAATCTTTCTTAGACTCAATTTTGGTCTCACTTTCCCCATATTTAAATGAAGTGGTTGAACTGATTTCCTCTGAGGTTCTTTCCAAATCTAAATCAATGATCATTAAGATCATCCATCTGCCAGTGAAGGTCAAATGAGGCACCACCAGAATTTTTTATTTCTCTTCCTGGTTTATCTCTGTCTTATCTAATTAGAAGTAGTCAGTAGGATGCTAAGACTGTCGTGGTTTGTTCTTATGTTTCTTAAAGGAAAGATAAGGTGAAAAATGTTGATTTCTATCATGTGCCAGGGTATGTTGACCCAAAATTAAAACCGCAGTCACCATTTCTGGAGTCATTTGCCCATTTTTGTTGTTGTTGTTCTGAGCTTCTATGTGTGCCTGCATTGAACACTTTCTCTTACCTAGGTTAGTCTCTACCTCATCCTCTTTTTCATCCTCTTCCTCCTTCTCCACATACTTCTCATTATCCTTCTCTTCTTCCTTCTCTATGAATTTGACCAGGGTGCAAGAGACATGAGTCCAAAACAAAAGGTATGTGTCTGTTACATCTTGAAAATTTTTTGTTGGCCCCATGATCTCATCTATGGCAGCATTCTTTCTACTGGTGCAGATCACAATTCATCTACTTTATCTCATCCTTGGTCATTTATATTAAAATCTTTCCAGAATCCTATACAGAGAACCTACCTAAACTGCTGGGTTTTTCTCTAGCATTTAAAAAAAAAAAAAAAACTTAGTGGTGTTAGTATAGCAGTGGAGTATTCCATTTAATGTCCTTTATTCTTACCATGTGACCAAATCACTTCCTTTCCTCTTGATGATATCTTTGCTGTCATTTTTGAGATGTCAGGCATTGTGTGTTTGTAAGTTTTGGATGAATTAAAAAATTCAAAATCTGTTAACTACTTTTTACTGAAACATGGTCACAAAGTGTGGGATGATATAAATTCAATCTAAACATGCATTCACAATGTATTTTCCATAGTCCTCCAAGTGTTGCAGATGCAAAAATATTACCTATGCTTTCTTTAGTATATGAATTAAATTTAAAGTGGAAAAACATGTTAGCAAGCTTTTTTAGTAGCAACAATCAGGTTACAAGAAATAAGTCAAGTGTTAATGTAACTTAGACCATATCTAATATGACTCAATTACGACCAAATGTTTAAATTTGGCAGTCTATTTTACTATCTGCATTACTGCAAAATCAGTACAATGGTTAACCTAATATAACCATTAGTAAACCAAAAACTATCAGAACCTTTAAAAAGCTGTACCCATTTTTAGGGTACGCAAGAGAAAACTGTTGAGAAAAGCAAATAAATTACATTGTTTCAATATGGCATTAAGTTAAAATTGAGATAAGAAAAACAATATGGTACCTTAACACTTGTGGGTTTGGTGCAACAAAGCCTGTCCAAATGCTCATTAAGAATAGCCACTGGATGGTTTTGTGCCAAAAAAGTAGATTGCCAAACAAAAAGATTTTGTTGTGCCCTAGTTAAATTATCTGAGTACAGACATAGTAAACTAATCAGTTTCTTGAAGACTTGACTCCCTCCTTATAATCTGGATATTACTATAACACATCTTATAGTAGGACATTGATCTGTTCTCTTTAATTTCAATGTAGTTTAAAGAAATATGAGAAATACTTTGCATGTAAAGCATGGAGTGATGAGTGAAAAAAACAAAATAATGTATTAAGTACTTTTTTCTAACTTGATGCTTTCCATTTTCCAAATATATAAATGAATGTATAATTAAGTACAAACTGTGAATTTTATTTCAAAAGATACATCAAGCAATAAAATAATTAACCTAATACATTTATTTCATTATAGCTAATGTCTTTTAGATAGTCTTTACCGTAGAAAACCACATGTATCACTGCTCATTCATGTCTACAACACAATTAAGAAGAAAATCATGAAGTTAGAATTATTGACCTGAATATATCTTATACTGCAATGAGAGGCCCAACTGACACTGACTTTTTCATGAGACCTTAGCTAATTTAAAAAATCCTTCTGACCTTATACATAGACAATATATTAACAACATCATTGAAACTATCTCTAGTACTTTAGGTTTTTTTTACCCAATATGGTCTACCATACCATGGTACCTGTCTCCAGCCTCATTTCTATGGTGCACTTTCTCTGCTTTATCTCCAAAGTCAATAGGCACTGACATTATCATTAAAATATTCTGGCTTGTTCTTACTACATGATATGAAGTGTTTCCAAATTGGAGCTCACTGTTGCCTTAATTAATTTCTGCTTGAATCCCACTTCCTACTATTAATTCAAACCATTTCTACATTCCTCAATTTTCTACCTTTAGTATATGGCTTCACCTTTTACTTTGCTAACAACGTTGAAACTACCTAGCTTGAAATTCTCTGTATGTGTCAATATTGACCTGAACAATAAGAGAGAATTTGAGGATTATAAGTCTCTCAGAAACATGTGAAATCTTAAAAAAAAGCAAACCAAAACAAAACCCAACCATGACCATCATAATTTAGGATGAAATAAAATGAAACTTCATAGAATTTCTGAATATAGAAATCAATATGTAAATAATTTAAAAATATCCACAGATCCTCTCCAAAAAATATTCTGCTACCAATCCCAAGAAACACATTAGATAAATTTAATAATCTGTAAGTAAGAAGAAGAATAACCTTCAAAACACAGGAAAGAAAATTTTAAGACTATTCTTTATGCAACAGAGACTACAGAAGAGAATGGAATATAATGTTGTCATGAAAAACAAAGGAGCTCATGATGTAACACTTTCTGCAAACCTAAGGCTAATCACTGAAGAAATACATGGGTGTTCAATAAAATAGAGTCATTAAACTGGAACATTCCTAAAGTGGGGAAAGAAGGAAATTGCATATGAATAGATTATTTCTTTTACAGACACATGAGAAAACATAAATACAAGAAAGCTTAATAAACATAGCAACCAAAGAAGGCACAAGTAAATAAATATTTTAAACTCCCCCCCCCAAAAAAAAAACTAAAAAATCCAAGAAAAAATTGAGCCTGCCTTCTCCTGGGTTGTTTATATACTTGTACGAGTCATTTATAAACACTATTTATTTTAGGGGAGAGGGAAGAGGGATTGAAAGTTATTTTGTACCAGTTTAAGAAAATATAAAATTTTATATTAAAAAAGATAAGCAAGGAAACAACATTGTACTGGAAGGAACCATGTACAACACATTAATATTAAATTTAATTTTATATGGCTGAAATGCCTTAACAGCTAGATTAATAAAGGACAAAAATTAATTACAAAAAATGTACACGATAATACTATAACAATGAATCTTTAATGTTACTCTCTTAACTTTGGACAAATCTAATAGAAAGTTAAAAACACAAATAGAGAATCAAATAAACTGTTAAGGAAATTAGAGCTAAGGGGGATAGAGCCACAATGGCAGGGTAAAATCAAGGACTCTCCTGAGCTCCCTGCCAAAAGTTCTCCAAATACCTTTGAAAAATGACTCTAAAAAATTCTATAGCTACAGCACCGACAAATGACAGAGTGAAACAAATCCCTAGACAATGACAAAGTGGAAAGTCAACAGGAAGGATCTGTCATCAGGAAGGGAGCAGAGTGCAGTCTGGTATGGGCCACACCAGTGTAGACTGGCTAGAGCAGGCTTCAGGGGAGTGGGTCACTGACAGCTGTGATGGATTGCAGATTTCTCAACCCACAAACACCAGGGGTTCAGGGTGAAAGAGGAGTGAACTCTCTGGCCAGGTATAGCCTCAGGGCAGAGGCTGTGGCCAGCAGAGGCAGTGACAGCAGCAGTAACAGCAGCAGCAGCAGCAGCAGTAGCAGCAGAGAGACTAATTCTGGAATTCTGGGCCCACAAAGGTGATGGAATGAGCAGGTGATGCCCAACTGCCACTGAAAGAAGAGTCCTACCTTGACAAAGACTTAGAAAGTCAAATATTTTGCTTGGAGGATGAGTAAACATTGTGAAAGAACTCAGAATATAGAATCTTACTTTGGTGACAAACAAGATCAAAACATGCAACCAGAAGAAGACAACAATCTCAAAGATTCTACATCAAAAGCTTCCAAGAACAATGTGAATTGGTCACAGGCAATAGAACTCAAAAATGATTTTGAAAATCAAATAAGAGAAGTAGAGGAAAAATTGGGAAGAGAAATGAGAGTGATGCAAAAAAATCATGAGAAACAAGTCAATAATTTGTTAAAGTATACACAAAAAATACTAAATAACCTAACACCTTAAAAATTAGACTGACCCAAATGGCAAAAGAAGGTCAAAAAGTCAATTTGGAGAAAAATACCTTAAAAAGTGGAATTGGCCAAGTGGAAAAGGAGCTCCAAAACTCATTGAATAAAACAATTCTTTCAAAATTCAAATGAAACAAATGAAAACTGAGTTTATGAGAAACAAAGAAGTTATAAAACAGAACCACAAGAATGAAAATAACAGTAGATAACGTGAAGTGCTGGAAAAACCACTGACCTGGAAAATAGATCCAGGAGAGATAATTTAAAAATTATTGGATTGCCTGAAAACCATGATTTAAAAAAAAGAGCTTAGACATCATCTTTCAAGAAATTACCAAAGAAAACTTCTCTAATATTCTAGAACCAGAGGGAAAAATAGAAATTGAAAGAATCCAACTAATTACCTTTAGAAAGAGATTCTAAAAGGAAAACTTAGCAGCCATGATGAAGGAGTGAGAGAAACTATTCACCTAAATTCCTAGACAAACTGCTTCAGACACATCTAAAAAGAGAATCTGACCAAATTTTGGAAGAGTAGAATCCAATAGGATACAGACTGTGGCAGATTCACAGCCCAGGACAGACTGGAAGGTCCATAGGAAGAATCTGTTCCATGGGGATGGAGGAGCATGTCAGCATGTCAGAGCACAGTGAAGCATGTCCCCTGCAGCAGTAGGGCTATGTAGAAAAGCCTTGGGACAATCCAAGGCAGTAAAGCACTGCAGAATCTCAGTCAAAATAGCCCAGGATGGGAATCCAGTGGAACCTAGTGAGTGAGAGCCATGGAGGCCCAGGTACCTGCAGCAGCAGCTCCTGAGACGATCAGCCTGCAGATTAAATGTCCATAAGTTATCTACTTGAACTTCTGGGAGCCAAAATGGCAGAGAGATCTGTAAATGCTCTCTCCCTCTCCCCTTGTTGACCTTGAAAGAGCCATAAAATATTTCCTTAGAAATATCCTGAAACAATGGGATCAGAAAAGGGGGCAAACAGTCTCATAGCCCATGAGGATAGGAAAATTGATAAGGAATATTCCTCTGACTGTGGCAGAGGACCTGAGCTATCCAAGACAGCTCCACCTCAGTGAACCAGGAAGAAATCTGGAGCTCCAGCGAGGTGGAGCCTTACAACCACCAACACCAGGACCCCAGGCATGCCTCAGCAATCCAAGGGAAAAGGGAAGACACTAGGGCAGCCGGGATCACCAACTGCTGAGCTTGCCTTTGCTGTAGCTCAGCTGAGGAGATCTCCTGTGACTAGACCACCCCTTCTCCAGACTTAATAAGCTAACTCCAGGACTAATCAGGGGAGACAAAAAAAAAAAAAGAATTAAAAAAATAATTCACCTGGCATTTGCTTTTTCACATCAACCAGCTCAACGCCAGGTTCTTTAGCTTCTGGCTGAAAATACCAGAGACCACAATACACAAAGCATGAGTAAGACACAAAGCAGGAAGGAAAAGAACAAAGAATCTTTACATGGGGACAAGGGAAAATAACGCTAATACTAAAGAGGCAATTATAGAGACTGTACTCCCATCTGAAACTTCAGAAGGGACTATGAACTGGTCTCATGCACAAAGAGCACTCTTGGAAGAGTTGAAGAAGGAAATACAAGAAAAAAACTGGCCAATTATTTTAAAAGTAAGAAGAGAACTGCCCTTCAAAAAGGAAAATTGGACAAATGGAAGCGGAAGTACAAAAACCAACTGGAGAAAATAATTCCTTAAAAGAAATAATTGGACAGATGGAAAAGGAGATGCAAAATTAACTGAGGAAAACAATTTGATAAAAATTAGAACTGGAAAAGTAGAAGCTAATGGCTCTATGAAACATCAAAAATCAGTCAAACAAAATCTAAAGAATGAAAAGATAGAAAATGTGAAATATTTAAATGAGTAAACAACTGAGCTGGAAAATAGATCCAGGAAAGGAAATCTAAGAATTATTGGCCTACCAGAAAGTCATGATGAAAAAAAGAGCCTGGACAACATCTTCCAAGAAATCATCAAGGAAAACTGCCCAGAAGTCGTAGATCCAGATGGCAAATATAGTCATCAAAATAATCAAGCATTCTTCACCTGAAAGGGATCCCAAACTAAAAACACCAAGGAGTATCATTGCCAAATTCAAGAACTTTCAAATGAAGGAGGAAATACTACAGGCAGTCAGAAAGAAACCATTCAAATATAGAGGTGCTACATCAGAATCACACAGGACCTTGCAGCTTCTGCATGAAAAGGTTGAAGGAATCAGAATATGATATTCCTTAAGGCAAAGGAGCTGGGACTACAACCAAGAATCAATTACCCAGAAAAGTTGAGCATAATATTTCAGGCAAAGAGATGGTCATTCAGTGAAATAAGGGATTTCCAGACCTTCATGATGAAAAGGCCAGAATTTAACAGAAAATTTTATCTTCAAACACAGGTCTCAAGAGAAGCATAAAAAGGGAAAGAGGGGAAAATAAAATACTTGTTACTCAATATGAGCAAACTGTTTACTTCCCAATAAGGGAAGGTGATGCTTGTTAATCTTGAGAATTGCATACCTATTAGGAAACATAAAAGGGATAACCATAGATAGAGGGAATGGGTATAAAGCAAATGATGTGATGATAAACATGTGGTTTAAGGGTGCAAAGGGATTATAAGAGGATGTGTGAAAAGGAGGAAGCAGAAAATGTTAAATTACACCACAGAAAGAAGTACCAAATTATATTACAGTAGAGGGAAAGAGTGGAGGGAGATGGGCATTGTTTGAGAGCTACTCTCTGATTTGTTTCAATGAGGGAACAATAAACTTAATTAAGTATATAAATCTAACTAGATCTGTAGGCAGTAGGAGGGGAAGGGGGAAAAAGGGTAGGGGAGGCTAAAAGGGATGAAAGAAGTAATAAGGGCAAAGGGGAGTTAAAGGGAGAGTGACTGAAAGAAGAAAGGGAAGACTGCAGGAGGTGGTGGTCAAAAATTACAACTCTGTTGTGGAGGGGAAGGGAGAAGGGAGAATTAAAACAAAAATGGTAGGAAAAGGAATGTAAGGAAAGACACAGATAATAATGATAACTGTGAATGTGAATGGGATGAACATACTCATAAAATGAAGCATAGTAGAATGAATTGAAAACCATAATCTAACAATATGTTGTTTAAAAGAAACACATTTGAAACTAGGGGATATACACAAAGTAAAAGTAAAAGGTTGGAGCAGAATATATTGTGCTTCAGTTGATGAAAAAATAAAAGCAGGGCTAGCAATCCTAACCTCTGACACACACACACACACACACACACACACACACACACACAAAGCAGAAATAGATCGAATCAAAAGAGATAAGGAAAGAAACTACATCCTGATAAAAAGCAACAGAAACAATGAAGCAATATCATTAAAAAACATATGCTCCAAGTAGTATAGCACCCAAATTCTTAGAAAAGTTAAGGGAATTAAAGGAAGAAATAGACAGCAAAACTATACTACTGGGGACTTCAACTTCCCCCTCTCTGATTTTGATAAATCTAACCTCGAAATAAACAAGAAAGAAGTTAAAGAGGTGAATAAAGGTCTGGATAAGGCATATATGATGGATCTCTGGAGAAAAATGAATCTGGATAGAAAGGAATATACCTTTTTTCTCAGTGGTATATGGCACATATACAACACTTGGCCATGTATTAGGGAACAAAACCCTCAAAATCCAGTACAGAAAGGTGGAGATAGTAAATGCATTCTTCTCAGATCATAATGCAATAAAAATTATAAGTAATAAAAGGTCATGGAAAGATAGACCAAAAATTAATTGGAAACTAAATAATCTAATCCTAAAGAATAAGTGGGTTAAACAACAAATCATAGAAACAATCAACAACTTCATTCAGGAGAAAGACAATAATGAGACAAGCTACCAAATCTTATGGGATGCTACAAAAGCAGTTTTTAGGGGAAGTTTTATATCTTTGAATGCCTACATAAATAAAATAGAGAAAGAGGAGATCAATGAATTCGGCATGCAGATGAAAAAGCTTGAACAACAACAAATTGAAAATCCCCAAGTAAATACCAAATTAGAAAAACTGAAAACCAACGAAGAGACTAATAAAATTGATATTGAGAAAACTATTGAACTAATAACTAAAACTTATAGTTGGTTATATGAAAAACCAACAAAATCGATAAACCTTTGGTCAACTTGATTAAAAAAGAATGAAGAAAACCAAATTACCAATACCAAAAATGAAAAGAGTGCACTCACCTCCAATGAGGAGGAAATTAAAACAATAATTAGAAATTACTTTACCCAAATTTATACTTATAAATTCAACAATCTAAATGAGATGGATGATTGTTTTAAAATATATAAATTATCCAGATTAACAGAAGAGAAAATTGAATACTTAAATAACCCCATCTCAGAAAAAGAAATTGAACAAGTTATGAGTGAACTCCCTAGGAAAAAATCTCCAGGGCTGGGTAGATTTACAAGTGAATTCTATCAAACATTTAAAGAACAGTTAATTCCATTACTATATAGACTATTTGGGACTGTTGGGGAAGAAGGGGTCCTCCCAAATTCTTTTTTATGATACAAATGTGGTTTTGATACCTAAGCCAGGAAGAGCCAAAACAGGAAAAGAAAATTATAGAACACTTTCTATAATGAGCATAGATGCCAAAATTTTAAATACGATTTTAGCAAAAAGAATAGAACAAATTATCACAAGAATAATACATTATGATCTGGTAGAATTTATACTAGGAATGCAGGAATATTAGGAAAATTATTATCATTACTGATCAAATCAACAACAAAACTAAGAGAAATCATGTGATTATCTTAATAGATGCAGAAAAATCTTTTGACAAAATATAACACCCGCTCCTATTAAAACCACTGGAGAGCATAGGAATAAGTGGAACGTTCCACAAAATAATAAGCAATATCTACCTAAACCTTCAGCAAGCATTAGATGCAATGGAGACAAGCTAGATACATATCCAATAAGATCAGAGGTGAAATAAGGTTGTCCATTATCACTACTATTGTTCAATATGGTACTAGAAATGTAACCTGTAGCAATAAGAGAAGAAAAAGTAATTGGAATAGGCAAAGAAGAAATTAAGTTATCACTCTTTGTAGGTGATATGATAATATACTCAGAGAATCCCAAAGATTTAAGTAAAAAAGTACTTGAAATAATAAATAACTTTAGCAAAGTTGTGGGTTAGAAAATAAATCAACACAAATCTGCATTTTTATATATTAATAACAAAGCTCAAAAGCAAGAGATAGAATGAGAAATTCCATTTAAAACTAAGGTAGACACTATAAAATATTTGTGAGTGTACTTGCCAAAACAAATCCAGGGACTCTATGAACACAATTGCAAAATACTTTTCACACAAATAAAGTCAGATCTAAATAAGTGGAAAAACATCAGTTATTCATGGGTAGGCCAAGACAATATAATAAAACAGACAATTCTACCTAAATTAATTTACTTATTCAGTGCCATACCAATCAAACTATCAGATAATTATTTTCTAGAGCTAGAAAAAAATAATATCAAAATTCACCTGAAAGACCAAATGTCCAGAATATCAAGGGAACTAATGAAAAGAAATGCTAGGGAATGTGGCCTAGCTTACCAGATCTCAAATTGTATTATAAAGCAGCAATTATCAAAACCACTTCCTACTGGATAAGAAATAGAAGGGTATTCCAGTGGAAAAGCTTAGGCGCTCAAGACTCAGTAGTCAATGAATATAGCAATCTACTGTTTGATAACTCAAAGAACCCAAAGTCTGGGATAGGAACCCATTGTTTGACAAAAATTGCTGGGAAAAGTGGATAACAGTTTAGCAGAAACTAGGGATAGACCAATGACTGACACTGTACACAAGAATAAAGTCCAAATGGGTACGACCTAGGTATAAAGAGTGATACTATAAGCAAATTAGTGGAACAAGGAATAGTATATTTATCAGATTTATGGAGAAGAGAAGAACTATTGCCTAAAGACATAGAAAGCATTATGAAGTACACAAAGGATAATTTTGATTGAATTAAACTAAAAAGTTTTTACACAACCAAATCTAGTGTAACCAAGATTAGGAGGGAAGCAGAAAACTGGGAATGAATTTTTGCAACTAATGCCTGTGGTAAAGACCTCATTTCTAAAATTTCTAGAGAACTGAGTCAAATGTACAAGAATATACTTCATTCCCCAATTGACAAACGGTCAAAGAACATGAAAAGGCAGTTTTCAGAGGAAGAAATTAAAGCTATCTATAGTCATATGAAAAAATGCTCTAAATCCTATTGATTAGAGAGATGCAAATCAAAATAACTCTGAGATACCATATCACACCTATCTAATTGGCTAACATGACAAAAGAGGAATATGATAAATGTTGGAAATGATGTGGGAAAGTTGGAACACTAATTCATTGTTGGTGGAGCTGTGAGTTGATCCAAACATTCTGGAGAGCAATTTGGAACCATGCCCAAAGGGCTACAAAAATGTGCATACCCTTTGATCCAGCAATACTGCTTCTAGAACTGCATTCCCAAGAGATCATTAAAAAGGAAAAGGTTCCCATATGTACAAAAATATTTATAGCAATCCTAATTGTGGCGGACAAAAGCTGGAAATCAAGGAGATGTCCATAAGTTGAGGAATGACTGAATAAATTGTGGCATATGAATATAATGGAATACTGTTGTGGTATAATAAACAGGAAGACTTCAGAGACTCCTGGAAAGACTTATATGAGCTGATATTGAGGAAAAGGTACAGAATCAGGAGAACTTTGTGCACAGCAACAACCACAGGGTGTCAGGATTTTTTCTGGTAGACTTAGAACTTCATTGCAATGCAAGGACTTAAAAATTTCAGTGGCCTTTTAAGGAAAAATGTCTTCTACATGCAGAGAAAAAGCTATGAAATTCATTCTCAGAATGTAGCAGATCATTTTCTTTTGAATTATGTTTTGGTTTGTTTTATGATTTCTTCCATTCATTTTAACTCTTCTATGTAATGTGACTGAGGTGAGGGTGTATTTAGTGGGAATGTATATGTAGAACCTATATAGAGTTATATGCCTTCTTGAGGAGGAAGTGAAGAGGTAGTTGGCATGGAGGGGGAGGTAGGGAAAAAAGTCTATGTTATATGGAAGTTCTTGCGGAGCTCTGAAAATAAATAAAATTAAAAAACAAAAATAAAAAAGGAAAACTCCTATGAATATTGTAGCTAAATTTCAGAGTTCCCAGGGTGAGAGAGAAAATGTTACAAGCATCCAGAAAGAAACAATTTGAGTATTCTCAAAATACAATCAGGATAACACAAGATCGAGATGCTTTTAAATTCAGGTATCAATAGGCTTGGAATATAATATTCTGGAGGTCAGAGGGGCTAAGATTAAAACCAAGAATCACCTACTCAGCAAAACTGAGTATAATCTTTGAGGGGAGAAAAGAACTTTCAGTGAAATAGAGGACTTTAAAAATTCTTGATGAAAAGGACAGGGTTGAAGAGAAAATTTGACTTTCAAATACAAGAATTGAGAGAAGCATGAAAAGATAAACAGGAACAAGAAATCGTAAGAGACTTATTAAAGTTGAACTCTTTACATTATCACATGGCAAGATATTTATAACTCATGAGACCTTTCTCAGTATTAGGTAGTTGAAGAAAAACATAGATAGATAGATAGATAGATAGATAGATAGATAGATAGATAGATAGATAGATAGATAGGTAGATAGATACAGAGGACGCAGGGTGAGTTGAATATGAAGGGATGACACCTAAAAAATAAAATTAAGAGGTGAGAGAGGAATATATTGGAAGAAGGAGAAAGAGAGAGAGACACAGGATGTGGTAAATTATCTTACAAAAAAGAGGCAAGGAAAAGGTTTCACAATGGAGGGGAAAGGGGAGAAGGTGAGAAGGAATGAGTGAACCTTACTCTCATGGGATTTGGCTTAAGGAGGAAATAACATACACAGTCAGTTGTGTATCTTACCCTACAGGAGAGTAGTGAGGAACAGGATAAGAGTGAGACAATGACAGAAGGAAGGGAGTCATCAGAAGCAATCACTTGTTTTGAAGTTTTTTAAAAAAAATAATTAATTTATTTTTAGTTTTCAACATTCACTTCCACAAGATTTTCTCCCCATTTCTTCCTTAAACCTACCCCAAGACAGTGTTCATTCTGATCATCCCTTCCCTCATTCTACTCTCTTTCTCTTGTTCCTTTTCCTTCTATTTTCCTATTGGGAAGGATTGATTCCTATACACAATTGGCAGTATGTCATTTCCTAGTTGCATATAAAAACAATTTTTAACATTTATTTTTAAATCTTTGAGTTCCCACTTCTTTCCCTTCTTCCCTCCTCATTCGTCCTCACTGGCAAACAATTCAATAGAGACTACACATGTATAGTTGTGGAAAACATTTCCATAACAGTCACGTTGTGAAAGACTAATTGTATTTCCCTCCACCCTATCCTTGCTCCCCTTTTCTTCTATTCTCTCCTTTGACCATGACCTTCCTCAAAAGTGTTCACTTCCAATTACCCCTCCTCCCATTTGCTCTCCCTTCTACCATCCCATCCTCCCTGTTTACCTTCTTCCCCTGCTATCCTGTAGTGAAAGGTAGATTTTTCATACCAAATTGAGTATGCACGTTATTTCCTCCTTAAGCCAAATCCAATGAGAGTAAGGTTGACTCTTTCCCTCTCATCTCTCCACTCTTCACCAGCATTGAAAAAAGCTTTTTCCTGCTTCTATTATATGAGAGATAATTTACCCCGTTCTTTTTCTCCTTCTCCTTCACCCAACATATTCCTCTTTGACCTCTGATATATATTACAAGCCCTCTGATCCTTAATGTAGAACCTACTAGATGTTGTGTTACTCTGATTGTGTTTCCACAATATTTGAATGGTTTCTTTCTAACTGCTTGCAATATTTTTTTCTTTACTTGGGAGCTCTGGAACTTTTCCTTTTTGGGAACGTTTTTAGGAGGCAATAATGGATTCTTTAGATATACATCTTACCCTCTGTTTCCAGAATATTAGGGCAGTTTTCCTTGATAATTTATTGAAAGATGGTATCTATGCTCTTTTTTGTATCATGACTTTAAAGTAGTGCAATCATTTCAGGGTTGTGTCTTAGATGTATTTTCCAACTCAGTTATTTTTCCAATGAGATATTTCACATTTTTCTGCTACTTTGCTATTCCTGTGGTTTTGTTTTATAATTTCTTGATTTTTCAGTCATTAGCTTCCATCTGCTCCATTGTAATTTTTAAGGAATTATTTTCTTCAGTGAGCTTTTGGACCTCCTTTTCCATCTGAGTAATTTTGCTTTTTAAGGAATTCTTCTTCTCATTGGCTTTTTAATCTCTTTTGCAATTTGGGTTAATCTATTTTTAAGGAGTTATTTTCTTCAACAATTTTTCTGGGTCCCCTTTAGCAAGCGGTTGACTAGGTGTTCATGGTTTTTTTGTTTTTTGTTTTGCATCACTTTCACGTCATTTCCTAATTTTTCCTCCACTTCTCTTACTTCATTTTCAAAATCCTTTTTGAGCTCTTCCATGGTCTTAGACCAATTCATATTTTTCTTGGAGGTTTTGGATGTGGAAGCTTTGACTTTGTTTTCTTCTGTTTGTATATTTTGGTCTTCCTTGTCACCAAAGTAAGATGCTTTAGTATGATTCTTTCTCTGGTTTGTGCTCATTTCATTAGCCACTTACTTGACTTCTGAGCTATTTGTCAAGGTACTTCTGTGCTTCCAGTGGGGCTGGGAAGATGTACTGTCAGCTGCTCAATCTTTCCCCCACCCCCCACAACCTGTGAGCCTAGAGCTCCAGAAATAGCCACTGCCACTTCCCTTGCTGCTGATGTGGGGTCCTTCACCTCCCCTCCCCTAACCCCCCCAACTTCCACTGCCCTGAGGCTGGATTCTGACCACTGCATTTTCTCAAAGAGTTACAACAGTTGCTTGTTTGTTTGGTTTTTTGTTTTTCTGCTGACCTTCCAAATTGTCATTGGCATTTTGCAGGTGTAAAGTCTGGGGCCAGAGATTCATTTCCCTCGAGGACTTCTCAGGTTCTATCTGTGTTAACATGGCACATACTGGACTGTAATCTACTCCCAGTGTGGTGTGTTAGACAGTTAGCTTTGACCTTTCAGGTTGTCTTGGGCTGGGGATTTGTTTCACTCTGTAATTCTGTGGGCTCTGCAGCTCCAGAATTTGTTTAGAGTCATTTTTTATAAGTATTTTGATGGGTTTTTGGGAATAGCTCTAGGAAGTCCCTACTTTTACCTGGCCATTGTCGTTCTGCACCCCAGAAGCAAACATTTTTGAAAAGGGACAGGATTAAGAGAGAAAATAGAGTAATTGGAGGGTGAGTTAGGATGGAGGGAAATATAGTTACTCTTTCACAGCATGTGTATTATAGAAATATTTTATGTAAGTGCACATGAATAACATATATTGAATTGCTTGTTTTCCCAATGAGGGTGGATGAGGAGGGAAGAAGGGAGAAAATTTGGAACTCAAAGTTTATTTTCCCCGATAATTTTATGAAATATGATGTGTAGACTCTTTTTTTGATCATGACTTTCAAGTAATCCCATAATTTTTAAATTGTCTCTCCTGCATCTATTTTCCAGATCAATTGCTTTTTCAGTGAGGTATGTCACATTATCTTCCATTTTTTCATCTTTTTGGTTTTGTTTGGTGATTTCTTGGTTTCTCAGAAAGTCATTAGCCTCCATCTGTTCCATTCTAATTTTGAAAGAACTATTTTCTTCAGTGAGCTTTTTGACCTCCTTTTCCATTTGGCTAATTCTGCTTTTGAAAGCATTCTGCACCTCACTGGCTTTTTGAACCTCTTTTGCCAACTGAGTTAGCCTATTTTTCAAGGTGTTATTTTCTTCAGCATTTTTTTGGGTCTCCTTTAGCAAGGTGTTGACCTGCTTTTCATGCTTTTCTTGCATCTCTCTCATTTCTCTTCCCAGTTTTTCCTCCACCTGTCTAACTTCATTTTCAAAATCCTTTTTGAGCTCTTCCATGGCCTAAGCCCATTGGATATCTATTTTGGATGTTTGGGATACAGAGGCCTTCACTTCTACGTCTTTCCCTGATGGTAACCATTTTTCTTCCTCATATGAAAGAATGGGAGGAGATATCTGTTCACCAAGAAAGTAACCTTCTATGGTCTTATTTTTTCCCCCCTTCTCTGGGCATTTTCCCAGCTGGTTACTGGACTTCCGTATTTCCTCTCCACCCCCACCTAGCCTCCAGATCCACCCAGCCAGCTCTTGGGGTCTGAGATTCAAATGCTGCTTCCCAGCCTTATGGCTTTGGCAGGGCGGAGCTGCTTTCAGTGTGAGATTAAGTTCAGGTTCTCACGTGGGGCAGGGCCTTCCAGGCGGGGTTTAGTTCCCCCAGAGGTTTATGCATAGACCTTCAACAATGGATCCGAGCTCCTGTCTGCTTTGGGAGCCCCTGTCTGCTGCTGCCTCCACTGCTGCCTCCCAAGGGGGCCTGAGTTATGGAGACACCCCACTCCCTTCTCTGCTAGCGAAAAAGAATCTCTCACTGACCTGTAGTACCTGTGGGTTGAGGGACCTGTGATATGGTTGGAGATTCTGTCCCTGAAGCCTGCTCGGATCTGCTCCTCTCAGTGCTGTGTGACCAAGGCAGGGCTGGGCTCCACTCTGGGTCCAGTGTGCAACAGGCTTTTCATGTCAGTTTTTCAGGTCTCTCGGGAACAGAAATCTCCTCCACTCCGTTGCTCTGTGGTTTCTGCTGCTCCATAATTTGCTGGGAGTTCTTCTTTACAGGTATTTTATGGGCTGTGGGTTAGGAGCTAGCATATGTGTATCTACCCTGCCATACTCGCTTCTCCGGAACTCAAAGTTTTAAAGACAAACGTTAAAAATGTTTTTTATGTGCAACTGAGGAATATTGTACTCAGGCAATGGGGCATAGAACTCTATCTTGCTCTTCAAGAAAGCAAAGGGGAAAGGGATTAGAGGGGGGATGATAAAAGCTAAGGTACACTGAGTGAAGGAGCAAAAAGAATTTATGCCATTCTTGGGTGCAGGGAGGAGAGAGATGGGGAGAAAATGTGGAACTCGGAGGAGCCAAGATGGTGGAGTAGAAAGATTCACATATGCTAGCTCTGAACCCACAGCCCATAAATTACCTGTAAAAAGAACTCCCAACAAATTCTGGAGCAGTGGAAGCCATGCAGCAATGGAGTGGAGGAGATTTCTGTTCCAGAGAGCCCTGAAAAACCGACCCCAAAGGTCCATCATGCACCAGACCCACAGCGGAGCCCAGCCCTGCCTTGGCCATGTGGCACTGAGAGGAGCAGTTCCAAGAAGGCTTCAGGGAGAGAATCTCCAGCACCCTAGAAGGTGCTACAGGTCAATGAGAGACCCTATCTGGCCAGCCAAGAGGGGAGCGGGGTGTCTCCATAACTCAGGCTCCCTCGGGAGGCAGCAGCGGGAGAAGCAGTGGCCAGGAGCTCCCAAAGCAGACAGGACCCCAGATCCATTATCAAAGGTCTCTGCATAAACCCCCTGAGGGACTGAGCCCTGTGAGGCAACCCTGCCCCCACCTGAGCACCTGAGCTTAATCCCACTGAATAGCAGCCCCCCCCACCTCCACACACCCCTGCCCCCTGCAGAAAGCCCGGAGGCTGGGAAGCAGCATTTGAATGTAAGAACCCAAGCACTAGTGGGGGGGGGGGAGGAATCTCAAAAGTCAAGTAACTGGCTGGGAAAATGCCCAGAAAAGGGAAAAAAAAAATAAGACATAGAAGGTTACTTTCTTGGTGAACAGATATTTCCTCCTTTCCTTTCTGATGAGGAAGAACAATGCTTACCATCAGGGAAAGACATAGAAGTCAAGGCCTCTGTATCCCAAACATCCGAAATAGATATACAATGGGCTCAGGCCATGGAAGAGCTCAAAAAGGATTTGGAAAATCAAGTTAGACAGGTGGAGGAAAAACTGGGAAGAGAAATGAGAGAGATGCAAGAAAAGCATGAAAAACGGGTCAATACTTTGCTAAAGGAGACCCAAAAAAATGCTGAAGAAAATAACACCTTGAAAAACAGGCTAACTCCATTGGCAAAAGTGGTTCAAAAAGCCAATGAAGACAAGAATGCTTTCAAAAGCAGAATTAGCCAAATGAAAAAGAGGTTCAAAATCTCACTGAAGAAAATAGTTCTCTCAAAATTAGAATGGAGCAGATGGAGGCTAATGACTTTCTGAGAAACCAAGAAATCACCAAACAAAACCAAAAGAATGAAAAAAATGGAAGAGAATGTGAAATATCTCATGGGAAAAACAACTGACCTGGAAAATAGATGCAGGAGAGACAATTTAAACATTATGGGACTACCTGAAAACAATGATCAAAAAAAGAGCCTAGACATCATCTTTCATGAAATTATCAAGGAAAACTGCCCTGAGATTCTAGAACCAGAGGAAAAAATAAATATTCAAAGAATCCACCAATCACCGCTTGAAAGAGATCCAAAAAGAGAAACTCCTAGGAACACTGTGGCCAAATTCCAGAATTCCCAGGACAAGGAGAAAATATTGCAAGCAGCTAGAAAGAAACAATTCTAGTATTGTGGAAATGCAATCAGGATAACACATGATCTAGCAGCTTCTACATTAAGGGATCGAAGGGCATGGAATAGGATATTCCAGAAGTCAAAGGAACTAGGACTCAAACCAAGAATCACCTACCCAGCAAAACTGAGTATAATACTTCAGGGGAAAATATGATTTTTCAATGAAATAGAGGACTTTCAAGCATTCTTGATGAAAAGACCAGAGCTGAAAAGAAAATTTGACTTTGAAACACAAAAATGAGAAGAAGCATGAAAAAGTAAACAGCAAAGAGAAGTCATAAAGAACTTACCAAAGTTGAACTGTTTACATTTCTACATGGAAAGACAATATTTGTAACTCTTGAAACTTTTCAGTATCTGGGTAGTTTGTGGGATTACACACACACACATGTACACGCATGCACGCACACACACATACACACATGCACACACACACAGACAGAGAGCACAGAGTGAATTGAATAGGATGGGATCATATCTCAAAAAAAATAAGGTAAACCGTGAGAGAGAAATATATTGGGAGGAGAGAGGGTGAAATGGAATAGGGCAAATTATCTCTCATAGAAGAGGCAAGCAGGAGAGTTTTTAGTGGAGGGAAAAAGAGGGGAACTGAGAGAAAAACATGAAGTTTCCTCTCATCACATGTGACTAAAGGAAGGAATAAAATGCCCACCCATTTTGGTTT